>JAJOOR010016986.1:0-17595 GCA_036250505.1 Solanum acaule
GATACACCATTGAAACAAAGTATCATTCTTTGTAGTGGCTCTTCATACAACAATTTCTTTTGTATAAAATAATCCATAAAAAATCATAATTTTTTTTGTTTTCTCAAACCATTGAAGGAGGCAAATGATACACCATTGAAACAAAGTATCATTCTTTGTAGTGGCTCTTCATACAACAATTTCTTTTGTATAAAATAATCCATAAAAAATCATAATTTTTTTTGTTTTCTCAAACCATTGAAGGAGGCAAATGATACACCATTGAAACAAAGTATCATTCTTTGTAGTGGCTCTTCATACAACAATTTCTTTTGTATAAAATAATCCATAAAAAATCATAATTTTTTTTGTTTTCTCAAACCATTGAAGGAGGCAAATGATACACCATTGAAACAAAGTATCATTCTTTGTAGTGGCTCTTCATACAACAATTTCTTTTGTATAAAATAATCCATAAAAAATCATAATTTTTTTTGAGAAATTAGACTAATCCACCAGCTTCTATTCAAGAATTAAATTTTCCCTAAGTGCAACAAAGAAGTAATTTTCAATTACATATTGATGGTGTAATTCACTCCATAATATCTAGAACTTAATAATTGATCTAAGTAATTCTTGAAAAACCAAATATAACATATAAACAGAGACAAAAATAAAAATTGAAGTAAGAATCTAACAAAGAAGGGGGAGAGAGAATGGAAATGAGTGAAATGTGTTTTAAAATAGATTAAATTACAAGAATAATCAATTATTGCAGATTAAATTACTTGATAATGTTAAAAAAAATTACCCCATCCGTGCATATTAGTTAAAATCCTCACTTAGTTCCCTACCTTTATGGGTTTGGGAATCTTTCCTTTTTTTTTTTTGTTTTTTTATGGGTTTGGGAATCAATATCTCTTTTAGGAAAGAAATTTATCCTGATCTTAAATCAACAATTAAAAATGAATAGAATCATTGCATGTAAATTTAAAATGTCAAAGATAACCCTTAATTAACATGAATTATAACTTTCATTTTTTCAATATTTTTAAAAACTCTAAGAAATTGTAAATGGAATAAAACTAAAAACGGTAAATTATAAGTGAACTACAAAAAATGGTTCTCCCATAAAATACTTTACAAACTACATTAACAATATATATAAGTTAAACTTTAATAGGTGTTATAAGATTTTTCAGACAATATTTTTCAATTTTTTATGTCTAGTCGAACAAAATGTTTGAAATTATTTTTTTCTTTAGAAAAAAAAAACTACTTAAAAAATGAGGAAAATGACTTTTTCAACAGAAGTAGAAAAAGTAAGTTGCATAAGTGACCTTTCAAATTTATTGTCTCCTCCCCGCCAAACGCTCACCCCTTAGCCATCCCACCCCAAACCCCCACTTCCCATTCCTATTCCTTTCATATTTTTTGCTAGATAACATATAAATGCTCTTAAAATAATATTTTATTTCTTATTACCAAATACTAAAATATAACTAAAAGAACCAATTAGAAAATATTTTGGTCGAAATCATTTTCCTTCCTACCAAATACATTAAACACACAGTTAGGAGCCGCTTTTCTAGTTAAAAATGATTCCGACAGGAACATTAATCAGGAATTAAACTTCAATGACTAAGTGTGGTTTAAAGTTTTGATTAAACATACAGTTAGAAGCCGCTTTCTTCAATTAAATGATTCCAACAATAATACAAATTAAACACTCTATATTTGTGGTAGGTTTCTGTTTCTTGAGAGAGTAATTATATATAGATAGTGTAATGTCCACTTTACCCGTTTAATATTTTGAATTTGGAAAATAATATCTTGAATTACATAACTCCCACCCACCCCACCCTTAATTTTTTTTCTTCTTATTTCTTTTGGTTTTCACAATCGGAGCATTAATTAGGTTTTATGGTATATTTCATTTATTTTAGAACTCAAATTTTAAAAATCAACTTCAAAAAATCAAAACTTGTCTTTCTCTAGCAATGTCAAAGAGGATATATATTATGATCAACATTCTTAATCAAATCCCCATTAAGTAATAAAAAAATCTAGGCAATAGTACTTAGAGACTGTTTAAGAAAAAAGATAAATACATATGGAACCATAATCACTTAACCAATGATATAAGCTCTAAAAGCAATAGCTCTTTATTCAAACAAACAAAAATTCATATTTAGGGTAAAACATTAATATAACGCTAATAAAATGAGAATTAATAAGGAACATAACTACTCCCTCCATTCTGTTTTAGTTGTCATGATAAGGTCTGATACAACTTAAGAAAAAATTAATAAGGAGTGTTGTTTGATCAATATATTCCTTATTAATTCCTTAGTCTTTATTTATATAAACGTATCTCTTGATTATAGAATAATTAATATTAAAGGCAAAGTTGAAAAGTGATAATTAATTCTCTTTTAATTGTTTAAATTAAAATTATTTCGAAATAATTATATTCCGATTGTACAATCTTTTTGCTTTTATTGTAGTGTAACTGTCATTGAACGAGTCCTCTCTTTACAAGATATTTTGGATCAAATGAAAATTAATAGTCGGCCTACATTAATTTGGGCAACATTTGACTTTTAGTTAGAAAAAAGTAGAGAATGTTTGTTGTGACATTAGGTCTATTCGTGTCCCTACTGTTAGAAAAAATCCATTTTGTCCATAAAACGAAGCTCTCTTGTGAGGGTAATTATGATTCATATTCAAAAGTAAAGAATAAGTTGTTTGATTTTAAATAGTATTGTGGAAAATAATTTGGATCTTTTCATCTCAATAATCAAATACTTAAAAAGGGGTCGTTTGATTTGAAAATAAATTATGCTGAGATTGATTATTTTGGTATTATTTTTTATTGATGGATTTGTTTGTTGTATTAAAAATAACATGCATTATATAATTTATAAGAATAAATTATTTATTTACCAGTAAGAAAGAAAAACAAATATTCTCACCTTATTTTAGTAGAAGAAGAGTTTGCGGGATTTTAAGAGTATTTTTGTTATTTTTATCATTTTATCTAATTTCAATATTATTATTCCACACTCCATTTAACTTATTTAGATACTAATTATTAATTCTGATTTAATTTATCTAAACTTTAATAACCAAATAAAAGAGTATAAAACAATAATAAAATTATATTTCAAAACTACGTATGCACGTCCAGCCTACCGAACCAACCATGTGTCTATTTTTCCAGTGAGCATCTAATATTTAGACTTGGCCCAAAAATTGTATTTCAAAATCTCTTTTTTTTACAATAAGTCAAATCCACTTGTGCAATGGTGGCCATTCTTGTATTTTTAATTGGGTAAATTTTAGGAATCACATCGTTTTAATATGAAGTTACAATCTATTCCTCTTTAGTTTGTAATTACATTAATCCCTTAAAAAGTAACACAAACCGGATACATAATATGTAGCTCAGATACATTACAGAGTATCTCGAATACATTATAACATAAACCAAATACATAATATGTAGCTCGGATACATTAAAAACTAGCTCGGATACATAATATGTAGCTCAGATACATTATAAAATAAACCGGATACATAATATGTAGCTCGAATACATTAATATGTAGCTCGGATACATTAAAGAAATAAGGGATTTTAGAGGTTTTAGAAATAGAAGGGGATATTGGAAATAAGGGAAACATAAGACGTGTAGTTCAGTAATTTTTCCTTTTTAATTTTGTCTTAGTTGTATTTGGTGTCCAAATGAATACTATGATACACATTATATTCTTTACGCAAATAAATGCAGTTGACACAAATTGTATTCGTTGAGTAAAGAATACAACAAATACAGGCAGAGATAACAAAAAATTACTACGAAAAATAAATATTGAAACAATAGCTAAACTTGAAATTTGAGACGTGTTAAAGGATATTATCCTTTAAGATATTTTTGTTAGATTAGTATATCCCCAGAATTTAACCAACTTTTCAAATTTCAAGTACTAACAATTAGGAGAAACAAACTCTTTCTAGTAACAAAAATAATACTCACTAGATTGTTTAAGAGAAGAAAAACGTATCAATAGAAGGAAAGTTTTTTTTTAAAAAAATATTTCCGTATACTTTTCAAAAAGGCAAAAATCTGAATCTATAAGTCAAATAATTTTTAAAAAATAATCTAAAAAGTAAATTTAAAGTATAATTTAGTTGAATTATTTTTCAAAATGGAACATGCTAAATTTTATATATATCTACTTTCCTTGGTAAACCAAAATTCATCGTGCCGTCTATTTGGAAATTGCCATAAGTGCAGTGTTCTAACTTTTGTGCACAAATAGCTGGCATTGAACTGTTATGAATGGGCCGAGATTAATTATAGCAAAGCAGTCCAATACTATGTGCGCGATCCAAAAATTATGCACAATATCAAATATTTAGCTTATATTAGGTACTATAACTATAATTTTAAAAAATATATAATTCGCAGCTACAGTTTTTTCAATTATTGCTATTCGCTTGATTTGTATAATTTGTCTGATTTGTATAAATTCAGAATTTGTATAATTTGGTTCCTGATTATATAAATCTAGAATTTTGGATATGCTTACCCTAACTATTTGTATACGATTTATGAAAAATTCATAATAAATTACCTTGTTTGTATGTTGGCAAGCGAAATATACAAACGGGATTCTGAAAAATTCCTAAAAGTATAAATACAGAATTTGTATATACTTACTTTATTTGTATATTCACTAGCGAAATATATAAATAGACAAAAATATACAAACCACATCCTCCATTGCAAAATTATAGCTATAGAGCCTTATTATATTTATTATGTTTGTTATGTTTATTATTTATAAAATTTTCTCAAAGCATATTCCATGAAAAGTAGGTTTATGCCAATTATTGAGTAGAAAGTATAGTATGATTTTACTTTCTATACTTTTAGAGTTTACATTTTTCATCTCTATTCTTATTCATAGTAATTTAATAATTTGAATATTACAATTACGATTCTAAAGTTATACTCGTTCTGGTTCTTATTAATATAATGAGGGATTCGAATTTGTTATAGAAACTTGTATGCGAACTTCACACAAAACTGCCCTTTATTTCATGTTGGTTAACAAAGGTTTCATGTAAATATTTCAATTATTTGACTTATTTGTATTGTAACTCGAGAGATATTGGATGAAATGGATAAGCTATTATGAGTGAATTAAAATGGATTAATAAACCAATATCGTTTGAAATTTGATAAATTAAATTGAGATACAATAAATAAAATGAATAAGGCACCATAAGTAAAATGAAATAAATAAATAAAATAATTAATAGTTGAAAATGAATAAGGCACCATAAGTAAAATGAAATAAATAAATAAAATAATTAATAGTTGAAAATGAATAAATTGAATATAGTGGATGAAATAATTGAGGTACATAAGTGAAATAAAATAATATCCAAGCTTATGAGTGAAACTAAATAGATGAATAAAATAATTACAAGTTGATAATGAATAAATTAAATTAAGGTATCATGAATTAAATGAACTAGACATCATAAGTGAAATTGAAAAGAGGTGCTATATAAGTGAATTGAAATGAATAAATTAATAAAGTTTAGATAAAAAAAAGAGCTGGAATTTTGAAATTTCAAGCTAAATTTAAGATAAAACATCTAAAATTTTACGACCAACAAGACATTAATAATATTTAAAGGGTGATATATTTATATTATTAATTCATTTACATAATAAGTGCTTAACAAATAAATATTTTTCTAAAATGTAAGTTAAATTTTGTAATAAAATACTTTATCATATATTTTTCTTCTCGAGTACTGAGTACTGAAAGTGTGAAACAATTTACTCTTGCATAGTTGCATTGTGTGCTAGGAAACACTATGCTTAATTCTCATTTATGTTTGCAGTCTAGCTAGGAAGTAAGCACTCTAATTGTAAGATTAAATCTAAATTTTCATCGCCTGTTTAGCATGAGAAATAATCGACGAAACATCAAAATTTTCATGATCCATTCTCAAAATCTTTAAGATTTTCTAATAATTCGTTTCCGGTGATATTAAAAACTACCTACCTTATTTGGATGGCAAGTGATATAACTATCCATAAAATAAGTGATTACTATATATTTTTTGGATGGCAAGCGATATAACTATCCATAAAATAAGTGATTACTATATTTTTGATAAGAATTTAAATATTAATAAGTGTCTAAATTGAATTTCGCTAAACAAAGAGTAAATATAAACAATTTACCAAGTAAGGGGTGAAATTTAATCCTTTTCATCTATGTCTCCAGACTTGTGCGCTTTTTTTTTTTTTTTTTTTTAATTTATGAAAAGGGAGATTTGCGGTTGCTATCATTTGGATGCGCACAGGATAAAACTCCTGCTCCTAAGCAATAGCTCACAAACCACATAGGAGAGATAACCCGCACTAGGCAATCCCGATGCGACGAGCTCGACCCAGAAGGCAAACCCCTTGCTTTCGCAAGTAAGGGATTTCGAACTTGAAACCTCCAACATGAAAGTCCCAAGTCCAAATCACTGCGCCACCTTAGCCCTAAGGGTATTGTGCGCTTTTTGTTACGCTACTCCTCTTCCTGTTGCCCTCCTCTGAATTCGATCATGGAATTAGGGCTCAGGTTTCGTCTCATTCTCCGAGAATTCAGAGGAAGGCGTTGGCCTATCTTCTACTTCAAAGCTAGGGTTCGCCAATCTGATTTTGATTGGTCCGATAATCAGGTACACTTTCTGTTATTCCCTCTTTAATTAGGTTTTGGCTTACCTCTGCAATCTAGAATGATGAAATTATCATATGCATCTCTGTATAAACCTATTATACTTATGGAAATTGCTCTTATTTTACAGAATATAGTATTGGCCAAATCGAATAGATTGCGGATTTTAATTACTCTCTAGCCAACTATTGCTTTCTCATCTTCCAATAATCTTTAGTAAATTTCTCAAGGAACAGAGAAATATAGTTGTAAATCCAATATTATAGTAAGCTTATAAGTTATTAACAATACGATAGAGTAAAATAAATAAATAAATACTACTATTCTCTTGGTTCCAGTTTCTGTGGCTATAAATTGTTTCGTTAATCATAAAATGAGAAGTTAAAGGTAAAGTGCTATTTCTTTTATAGACCAAAAAGAAAAGAGTGTTACATCATCAAACGCTATAGTCTATTCAAACATTACATCCACAAAACAGTTGGTAAAATACAATACAGTACAAAATGATACATTATAGAAATAAGAAGCCAAATATAGTGTCAAATCTTGTAGAAAACAGAAGAACTAACTATTAGTTCATCTATTGTTGGTGGGAGTGTCATGTGGTGGAGTGAGTCCATGGAGAGGTGAGGCAGGTAGGGACTTAGCCATGATTTGTGTACTTCGGTTTGATAGAATTGACGTGGATGTCTTTCTTGCATGCACAAATTTTTCTTTTGTCTTGATTATAAGGAAGAACACCAGACGATACAAAATTAGTATACCGACCAGAATGACCATGTCTACCCACTTTGAGTGTCCCATTTCTGCTTGCCATCTTTCTCTCAAGATGACTTCTCCACTCATTATATGATTGTTTCCAAACATATCATCTCTAAACTTTAGTCCTTCAAATTCATTCTTGAACATACCTTGGTAAGCATACTTGTGGAAGGACATGTAGTATAGTGGGTATTTCCAAAGTATTTTAGGCAACTCACTCGGTAATTGAAAATAACCACCACTTAGTATTTGTAGTCCTTGTATTCCTGCCCCCGTTACAATGCCCATTAGGAAGTTCGGTACAATAGCTGCAACGTTCATCATTAGGCTCTCCACTATCATCATACTGATGAAGAGGACCAAAGCAAAGTAGATGAAGTGCTCAAATCCATTTTGAAATCCAGCAAGGAAATAGGCAATGGCACCTGGAACCAATGATATTAGTAGCACGTACGGTATAGAAGAAAGTGTGTTGCCTATGACAAAAGCAAAACATCCATAGTGCCCGTTCACATTTTCTCGTTGAAATACCTGCAGTATTTTTGTCCAAGCAGTTAATTAAGTACTCACGATAGTACAAAATAAATCATATAATTCGTTAATTGTTTTAATTTAAAGAGAAAATGATACTACCTTCATTTCCTCCACAAATGAAGGGAATCCACCAACCGTCATAAATGTCATAAATGAAACTACGAAAGCAACCATTAGACCTCTTTCCTGCAATATCCAAGACCGTGTTATGATCCATAAATTGTGTGCACGTCAAGAAGAACTGAAAAGTACTTAGAAATTAAGTTTTAAAATTTAATTGGTGTTTCTTTATCTGTGTTCTGTCTATCTATACCTCAATTGACCGATAGTTTGAGCCAACATTATAGTAGATGGAGCCAAGACTTAAAGCAATGGCGACATAAACAACGAATCTCATCCAATAGTAGCCAGGATCACGAAACATGTTCACAGTTGACCTCCTTGTAAGAACAAGGCATTGCGTCTTGAAGTTAGCATGGCTTCTTTTTTTCAACATTTCACCACCCTGAAAATATTTAATGGATGCAATTAGAGAGACTCCTTTCTCATCTCCTTTCCATTTTGGGGGTTAACTCTTTCTTAATTACCTGATGACATATTTCTGCAACATGGCTCTGAACTTCATAATATCCCTCTGATGATTTATATGAATTTATGAGAAGGTCTATAACTTCTTCTGTTGGTCGTCTTCCTCCAGCTGAGCCTTGTTCAATATCCTTTAAATAGGAACCAAGATATAATTTAATAAAAGGGTAACATTAATTGGTTTCTCTTAGAAAGAGGAAACATTAATAATTACCTCATCAAAGTCCTTGTTTATTGTTTTAAGAAAATGATCTGATGGATTCTGAAGATATGGGCAAGGGAAACCGTTCCTCGTGAAAAACTATCATAATAAAAAACATAGAAACTAATCAAATCATTACATATATCACTTGTATTATATGCCCATTATATTACTTTGCAAGTTAATAGTCGAATAATGAATATATATATATATATACCTCAATTGCTGCACTAGCAGGTCCAAAATATACTGTTCTTCCTGAAGACAAAAGGCATAAACTGTGGAAAAGGTTGAAAACTTCAGCACTTGGCTGATGAATAGATGCAATAATGGTTCTTCCCTCTCTTTGACGTGAAATTCCGCTCATCACGTAATAAGATGCAGCACTGTCGAGGCCGCTGGTTGGTTCATCAAGGAAAAGAAGTTTTGGCCGCGTTAGAATCTCCATGCAAACACTAAGTCTTCTCTTTTCTCCTCCACTAATTCCTTTATTACCAAATCCTCCAATTCTTGTGTTCATTGCATCTTGCAACCCCATCTCCTTAATAGTCTGCTCTGCTATTTGTTTTTTCTCTGATTTTGTCATGGAAACTGGGAGTTGGAGTTGTGCAGAGTAGTAAACTGCTTCTTGAACTGTTAGTGTTGCTAACAGAGTTTCATCTTGAGTCACATATGCCTGATTTTATAGGATAAAGAACATTACCATGCATGCTAATAAAAAAAATATAATAATGTTATTGTGAAAAAAGGAAAACAAAATGAGTAGTGCATGCGGCATTCAGCTGAAGATTTTAATTTCTTACAGATGTTCCATACGAAAGTTTCTGTTTGTGACCATTGATCAGAATTTCCCCGCTCTGCCTCGTGCTGAAATCCAGTCGCCCTGGGAGGTGCCCATCAGGTCAGTCATATTTCGAAAAAACAACTAGCATTATAGCTGTTATTTTTGTCCCCATTGAAGATATTATATGCATCATTATCTAAAAGATATAGTAACAATAGTAATATTTACCAGCTAAGGAATCGAGAAGTGTAGATTTGCCACAGCCAGAAGGACCCATAACGGCCAAGAGCTCACTAGGTCGAGCATAGCCAGTGAGACCTTTAAGTATGGATTTGCTTCCACCTTTTTTAGTGCTAACAGTAACCCATAAGTCATTCCAAGTCAAGAAAACGCCTCCACTTTTTGATCCCATTTGTCCTTTCTCAGCATTATTCAACTCTACTTCCTGTAACTCCATATCCAAATTTACAGAAGCTATACAATACCGTGAAAATTTGTAGGAAATACAAAGACTAAAAGGTGGTTTATTTCTTTTTCATGCAAAAGGTATGGGGTATTTAAAGAGGTTGTAGTCATCTTTGTCAGCTAGGGCTTTAATGAGATAATATGTCAAAAAATATCTTACTATTACAAACAGTTCAAGGGAACCAACTCATTTATGTTTCTCTTTGGGGTCTGCATTTTCAGCTATTAATGGCTCGTTCTCATCCTAACTCTCATTTTTCTTTTTTTTATTCACTCTTGTCAACTCTTGCTTCTTTGATTTGAATAAATTTTTTTTCTTTCATGAAGTTTGGGACCATGGTAGAGATGGTCAGATATCTTTAGTAATTCGTAACCAGTATGGAAGTCGCTTTCTTTTAATACTATGTATAATATAATAGGTTTAGCAATAAGTAGCTACCTGTTTAAGCACACAGTTAGGCTGTTCTTAATTGATTCTTGTACTCTATGGCTAGGTATATGTAGGGGTGGTCACTAATCCGTTTAAAACAAAAACCCAGAAATGTGAAACTCCACAAAAAAAACTGAAATCAAATTAAATAGAATCTTAACTGCTTAATGAGGATGTTTACAATTAGAAAATTAAATGATCGACTGAACAATACAAACCCAATCACTACACCATCTAAAGGCATTACTTAAAATGGCCAAAATTGAAATGTAAATTGAACCGAACTAATTTTGGTTCGGTTTCAATGTTAACTTTTACTGAAATCAAAAAATTGAACCCAACTGACTGAATCCCCAGGTTAACAAAACCAGTCATGTACGCTACATAGAATTGTCATATGTGTTATTAGCGGACAACTTCATCTACTCTTATAGAAGCAAATCCAGAATTTGTATGAGTTTGAGTTTGGAATATTACAGTGAATTTCTCAACATATTTACAAGATTTGAGCCGAAGTTATTGAGTTTGAATGAATCTTTACGTTGTCGGGCCGAAGTTATTGAGTTTGAATGAATCTGTACGTCGTCGGGGACTAGTCTAAAAACTTTCATGTGGTCGATTCATCATTCAAGACTTGATCCAAAGAGCTTGGAATAATAGAGGAAGAGAGTATTTACTTTATTTCACCAAACAAGTGAACAACAACATATTAATTAGCGAATATGGAGCCCAATATAGCAAAACATAATTATAACATAAACTTAAATATCACTTGTACAATTGTCGATAAGAACTTGATAACGGGTGAAACATATACACAGAAGAATAACATCATTGAAAAAAATAGCATTTGAGGTTAACATATACCGTACCTCACTAAATTAATATAGGTGGAAGTGTGGAACCATGAAATATAATTATTTTATAGAGATATTATTTAGAGCAACTTTCACATATAACAAACACAAAAATCATATTTGTATACTATATCTATAGTTTGCATAATTGCGCTCCATAACAAACTTTATGTTTGCTATGGCTATTTCGCTATACATATATACAAAAGAAGCAATTGTATAATCTGTTTCGGTATACATATACAAAAGAATCAATTGTATAATATGTGTTTGTATAAAGAGAGAAAGGCAAAAGAGAACTGGGCAGGGGAATATTTGTTATATTATCTTATTGAAATGAGTGATTTTTTTCATTGGTCCAAGTTGGGACCGAAGAAAAATATTGTTTTAGAGAGATTATTAATTTACCAAGCATTAATTTAGTGAGATTTTACTGTACGCTATATCTATTTAAATGATATAAATAAATATTATATCTCAAATGTGTTATTGTTTTCGTTGTATCTCACTTGATCTATTTTTACGGACGGAAAAAATAAACTTAATATAAATCTCAAAATTTCAATTATGCCACATAATTGAGATAAAGAGAATAATCATTTTTAAAAAAATAAATCTCTATACATGTGAAACACTAAAAAAAAGTCAGAAATGATTGTGATCCTGAACACGTTCTCGAACTCTTGATAGGGAAGTCCAACGATCATGCACCAAATATCAAGCGAACAATTTTGGTCTTAAATTAAAGATACGTAAGAATGTATCAAAATATTTTTTAATTTTGTAATTTTAAATATATTCAGTAGAAGCTTAGAATTAAAATTGTTATCTAAAAAGTAGAGAGATATTATTTTCGAAGCAGACTAAAAAAGAAAATTAGTCTAATAAATTGAAGCGGATGGTGTAATAAATAAATTAGAGTTTCAACAGTTAGAGAATGCTTTTATTAGCCAATTTCGTTTGGATTTGAAGTCTGTTACAGAGATCAATCAACAATGAATCAAACTATACAGATTTAGTTATAGAGATCAATCAATAATTAATCAACATGGATTTAGTTATAGAGATCAATCAATAATTAATCAAAACATGGATTTAGTTATAGAGATCAATCAATTATTAGTCAACTACATCACCACCAACCTTTTTCCTTTTATCATATATGTTAGAATTCCCTTTTTCGTCCACAAAATAGAAAATCTATCAACATTTAATTCTCTCTCTATATTTTTTACCATATATTTTCGAATTCCTTAAGATTTTCAGATTATAGTCTATAATATTATAAAAAATAAAAAAAATAGTGAATGACAGTTTTATTTATTATAAAGTCTTTTAAGCGGATTTTTATCCTTTTAAAAGTAATATAGATAAGTATATATTCTTGTACCATGGCTAGGTATGTATATGTAGTAGGGGTTGTCAGTGGCACTAATCGACCGAACTGATTTTTGAACAAATTACAATCACGAACCGAATAGAACAAAATAACTGCAAGAAAAAAAAAAAAAGGAATTGAACTCCACAAAACAAACTGAAATCAAATAGAAGCTTAACTGATTAGTGAGAAAATTTACCATTTGGAGATCAAATGGCAACTGAACTGTACAAACCCAATTATTACACCATCAAAAAGCATATAATGAGAATGGCCAAAACTGAAAAATTGAATTGAACTGAACTAATTTTGGTTCGGTTTCTATTCTAACTTTAACCAAATTGAAAATGGAAAAATTGAACTGAATTGATCGAATGCCGAGGTTAGCATTTGTATTAGCGGACAAAGTCTTCTACTCTAATAGAGGCTTATCCAAAATTTGTATAGGTTCAAGTTTGGAATAATAGTACCACAACTCGTTTGTTTAAGGGCCAACAAAATCTGTTAATTTTTATTTGTTATTGAATTTTTTGATATATTCAAAACGGAAGTTATTGAGTTTGGATGAATCGTTAACTTATGCTTTACATCTTGACACACGTTACTTCCTCACCAGTCACCATCTTAGAGGAACTAGTCTTTATGCCTTACATCGTAACGCAAGCTACTTCCTCACCGGTCACCATCTTAGAGGGACTAGCCTAAAAACTTTAACGTGGTAGATTCAAGACTTAATCCAAAGAGCTTGGAATTATAGAGAGATAGTAATTATTTCATATCACCAAACAACAATATTAATTAGTGAATATTAAGCCTCCCGCCCTCACCCCACCCCACTCCCAACATAAACACACCTCTACATAAATTATTAAAACATAATTAATACGTAAACTTAAATATCACCGGTACAATTGTCGATAAGAACTAAACAATACGTGAAACAAGGAAATGTCGAGTAGTTTTTAGCAATTTTATTAATATGTTTCTTATTCCCATTGCTTGCTTCTCTAATTTTATCACATTTTGGGGTGTTTTTTTTTTTTTTTTTTTAGAAAAAGTCAACGAAAGATGAGCCCATACCTGATTACCAAGGATTATTTTAGAAATCACATGGGAGAAAATAAATGCTTTTGAATAAGAGGCTAAAACATAAGTTTGCTTCATTCATGGAACTTTCTCTTCACAAAATGTATTTACTATAGTTATGGGCTTTTGTGAGAGAAACACAACACTATCGATTCCGAATTAAAGAGGCCAGTCCATTAATACTACTACAACAACTCACATTAACTCTTCTTCCCAACCAATGATTCAATTCAACTTTCTTCATTTTGGATAGGTTTAGGATTATAAATTATATACAAGTACAAATTCAACTATTCAATGTGACAACTCAATCTAATTTAGATTTCAGATCTCAAATACTTAATTCTATTTAATTAATGACGTCGGTAGCATTTTATTATTTTATATAGCTTCTCATTGAATTTTGGTCTATCATTGTGATTTCAAAGAGATAGTTAATGGCAATAGATTTTCATTGTGAGAAAATTTTTAGTGGTAATTGAGTTAATGTCATTATATTCAGAGTTGTTGAAGCCTTTAGCGTCATTTAGATAAAGTGTAGGTTATAAATACCAATATTTATTATATGGCAAAAATTATATTATTGTTGCTAAATTCTTTATTTGTTGTAGTGTTTTCCGAGTGACATGTTGGACATTTAGTGGCAATAGATTTTCCTTTAGTATTGTTGCGAAAATATTTAGTGGTAATTGAGTTAATGTCATTGTATTTCGAGTCGCTAAAACCTATAACCACATTTAGATAGAGTATTGATTATAAATATCAATATTTGTTATTCTCGCTAAATATATTGCTCGCTACATTTTTTATTTGTTGTAGCATGTTTTTCCATTGAAATGTTGGCAAAATTATATATAAGCGGCATCAATTTGCGACAATTTAGCTTGCAAGTGAATTTGGGTCTATCGTCGTGGTGATTTTATTTAAGATTTTACTGCTACCCAAAATTAAGAAATGGAGGAAGGAAATTTATTTTGTCTTATTTTGAAATAACGTCACATCCTAGACAGTGGCGGAGCCACCTTACAATGAGGGGTCATCCGACTCCCCTTCGGCGAAAAATTATATGATTTATACATGGTTAAAAAAATATTTTAGGTATATATAGTAGATGTCGAACCCCCTTCGGCTACTTCGTGTGTCTATTTTTTTAGATTTTGAACCCCCTTACTGAAAATCCTGACTCCGCCACTGATCCTAGAGCGTTTCATGTGTGTACACATTTATTTATTAGAAAATTATTATTTACACACAAATATTAGAAAAAAAACTTTTGTAATGTGTGGGTCTCCGCCATTGCTTCCAGCAATTTTCTGAAGTATTCTTTTAGCTGAAACGTATTAATGAGTTTGCTAACTATATTAAGCTGATCAAATTTAATGACCAAGATATTACATTTTATATCTCATACTTTTATTTTTAGTCTTCATAAAAAATAATGATAGTGTCATTTTGTATTAGGAAATTGTTTAACTTTAAATTTTTCATTTTTAGTTAATGACATGCTCATATATCATAAGAAATGTCATAAGATGCCTATAAAAATTACAAGTTGCAAGTGTACATTAGATATATACTAAAGTCCTTTCGTTATAAACTTGTACTTAATCAAATACTGTCATATACATGAAAGGAAGGCAAATAGTATTAGACAATTTTTTGCTTGTTGAGGAAAAAGATAGACGTAAAAGGTTTGCCGTGTACACGTTTTGAGGATAAGCTTTGAATACAAAGAAAGCAACGTATGGGAAATAGCCCATATATGATCACAATATCTGCTCTGCCATACTTCCAGAATAATGCATCAAGTGGACGAGGAAAGGGAAGGGAAAGGGGAAACAATCGAGGGGATTACCAGGTGGAGAATCGAACCCTCACCAACAAGGTGAAAGTTCACGTAGTCAATTAAAACCAACTGAGCTACTAATATTCTCCAATTACATGTATGATGTAACTATTTATTGATTACTTAGATTGACAAAAAAAGGGGTGCATATACATCTTTGAAGTAGTTCGGGGTTATAGGACCTTTTCAAAATTTAAGCGTCTCTTTAAGGTATGAAGAATAATTTGAGTAGACTATGTATTTTTGCTCATGGAGTTAATAGCTTAAGAGTTACTCAACTATTGACGTTTCACCTATAGAGTTACTTAATCATTTTATATGATTTTTTCATTTAATTTTACTTATATGAAAATTTTATTTTGAGCATTTATTTTGAGAAATAAAAAGCTACATACCCATCTTAATCATTTTAGCTAGCTAGTCTTGTTTCATACATGGTCTGATTTTCTTGATTATTAACTCACTGTTTACTATATATACGTAGGGGTGGCAATTTCAGCCCATCTTTATGAAATGAGTTCATTTAATTCATATTTAATGACTTGAATCATTTATATTTTAATTGGGTAAATACAGGCTTCAAGTTATTTTAAGTAGGAACGAGGAATTGACACAGATAGACAAGTGTTACATACAATTGGCAACATATAGCCCACTATTAATTAGCAATTAATAAACAAATAAAAAGTTGGCACATATAGCCCAAAAGTAATATATCAGCATTTTTTCAATTTTTTTTTTAATAATAAAAGATATTTTAATATCATCTCTCTTCTAACTTCCAACCATTACTTTAAAACTAGCAAAAGATTATTTAGAATTATCTCTTCTTTCAAATTATTACGTGTTTTTTAAAATAATAAAAGAAAATTAATTTCATCTCTCTTCTAACTTCCAACCATTTCTCCTTAAAACTAGCAAAAATTATTCAAAACTCTCTCCTTTCAAATTATTTCGTATTTTTAAAAATAATAAAAGAAAATTAATGTCATCTCTATTCTATCTTCCAACCATTTTCACTTAAAACTAGCAAAATACTGTCTAGAATTATATTTTTTCTTAAAATTAGCAAATAATATTTTGATTATGATTATTCTTATTTCAAAGGTATTCCTATGAATTCATTACCTGCCAATTATTTTGCCTTTGAACTCAATCCATATTCATTTAACAAATTTGTATACATTTGTTTGCATTGGTATTCATTAATCTGTATTCATCTAATAGATTGACATACATTTGTATTGGATACATTTGTTCGTATTCATAATAAATTGGTATACATTTATATTTATTTGCATTAATATCTTTCAAATTTTACATAGGTATACATTTGTATTGGATACATTCGTCCATATTCATTTATAAATTGGCGTACATTTGTTTGCATTAATATCTTTCTAATTTTACATTTGTATTGGATACATTTGTTCTTATTCATAATAAATTGGTACACATTTATTTGCATTAATATCTTTCAAATTTACATTGGTATACATTTATATTGGATACATTCGTCCATATTCATTTATAAATTGGTGTACATTTGTTTGCATTAATATCTTTCTAATTTTACATTTGTATTGGATACATTTGTTCTTATTCATAATAAATTGGTACACATTTATTTGCATTAATATCTTTCAAATTTACATTGGTATACATTTATATTGGATACATTCGTCCATATTCATTTATAAATTGGTGTACATTTGTTTGCATTAATATCTTTCTAATTTTACATTTGTATTGGATACATTTGTTCTTATTCATAATAAATTGGTACACATTTATTTGCATTAATATCTTTCAAATTTACATTGGTATACATTTATATTGGATACATTCGTCCATATTCATTTATAAATTGGTGTACATTTGTTTGCATTAATATCTTTCTAATTTTACATTTGTATTGGATACATTTGTTCT
>JAJOOR010016987.1:0-16574 GCA_036250505.1 Solanum acaule
ACGTTGAATTTTAACATACAAGTTAGATTCTTCAATTTTGAGTTTTAAAAAAACAATTAAATATATATAATTAAAAACTTATTAACACAAAAGCATTATCTAATAATAATAATAATAATAATAATAATAATAATAATAATCTTCTATCTATAATATAATAGGAGAAGAAAAAGTGTCATGTGTCATCACCACAAAATTTCTTAATTATTCAATTTTCAAAAATAAAATTTAAATTTAAAAAAAATTAAATTTTAAAATGTTTTGAAAAAAGACTACAACTACGTTATTTTTTTCAAAATAGGTACCACAGTTTTTACATTTTAAAAAGTCAAATAAAAATAGAATATATATATATATATATATAAAAGAAAGGTTGAAATTTGAAACCAATTATCCCGTTTACTTCCTTTTTAAAAAAATTTAAAAAATGCTGTTTATTTTTACATAAGAGTTTGCAATTTTGATAAAAAAATTTGAATTTTAAAAAATAACTAACCTTATCATTAGAAAACACCATCTCAAAACTACTACTCCACACTCTTTGAAAACTAATTCTTTAAATCAGTACAACAAATATTCTAGAATTTTTAGTTTTTAAAAATCTAATCATCAATATATTAATAATTATTAATTATTAATTAATTAATATTATTAATAATCTCTTATAACTTCCCACACGGTTGTAACCGTTCGGAAGTTTTATCATAATTTGCTTATTTCATTTTATGATTGAAACAATTCATCATGGACAACTACGAATTGGAGCAGGAGGTGCTCAAAAGAAGATTTTAATTTAAATGCTTTCCATGATTTCTCAAGTGCCAAGGTATAAAAATGTCAATGTGTATTTTTGGTATGTATATCAATTACTTTCTTTAGTTCTACATATTTCTTTGGTATTTTTTGATATGTAGTTCGGTTTGTATATTTTGTTATTCATTTTTTAGAATTACAACAATCCTCGAGATCTATATATGTAGTTTGATCTGTATATTTTGTTATTTAAATTTTAGAATTGCAACAGTCCTCGAGATTTTGTAAGTTATATGGGATGAGGCATTACATAAGTGTTTCTGAATAGTTTCACATTACCCGTAGGAGAAAGTCCATTTGAAAAATCATTTGTGGAGGAGAGCATACGCAAGACGAAGTAAAATAGAAAAATATAAACGTTTCTTACCCACATAATTAATGTCATAGTAAAATATTAAATATAATGAACAATGAAAGTAAAATACAAATATTGTGCAAGCTACCTTAAATTAGTTCTACATATAATAATAATATAAACAAAATAAAATTAAATATAAATATTATTGATAATAGATTAAAACAATTACTAAATTCACAACAATCTAATGAAAGTTTAAAACTAAAATAAATTCACTATAAAAAATAACAGTATTGAATTAAGGGATAGTAACAGACAAAAATAATTTTAAAAATAGAGTAACAATCATATGAAATTTAAATTTAAATTTTATTCAAAATGAAAAAGATTAGTAAAATTTAATTGCTATTGCACAAAATATAAAAATTAATTATTAAAAAATTGCTATATCTTAAATCAATATTGAATAATGAAATAATTCACCCAAAAAAGTAAAAGTACCAAAATATATTTAAAGTTTTTATATGTGAAATGTTTATTTTCAACATTTAACTCAAAACTTCGTATAGAAAATAAAAGAGAAGGAAAATTATTATTTTAAAAAAATATATATATTGATTTTTTTAGAGCATATAATAAAAATATAAAATTAACGGAAAAGGATCAAAATTTCCCCTGAACTATGCGAAATAGACCACTTATACCCTCAATTACATTTTGGGATCAAAAATACCGCGCCGTTATCCCAGGAGACCACAAATACCCTCAAGAGTTAACACCCCAAATTTTTAGTGATGTGGCAAGCCATATGGGACTAATCCCTCCCCCTAAGCGTTGCCAACTAAGATTAACTACAAAAGAACTTGACATTTAGCGGCGACAAAGTCGCCACAAAATTCCAAAATATTGCCACTAAAGGTTATGAGTGATTTTTAGTGGCGACTAAGGCTCCAACAATCATTCGCTAGTAAAATCTATTTTTTCAACAAGAAAATATGATAATTAATTTTCGATTGCAGCCTAATTTTCTAAAATGAATAACTTGCTATATCAATATTAAAAACATCCAATATTATTACGAAAAATCATCAAAATTACTTCTCGATTCAAATCTCCTACTATATAATGCATCATTGTACATTTTATACATTTACATATGACATAAAAATAAAACATACAGTGTCGATATCATTTTTGGTTTTTTTAAAAACAATGAAGAAAAAAACACAAAATTAGAATTTAATGTTAAAAAAAAACTTTTAGTGATGATTTTCTGGGCATTTGTGGCGACTGTTGTCGCTGCTAAAGGTCTAGTTCTTTTGTAGTGAATCCTAGTTGACAATGCTTTGGTGGAAGGATTAGTCCCACGTGGCTTGCCACGTCAATAAAAATTTGAGGTGTTAACTCTTGAGGGAATTTGTGGTCTCTTAGGATAACAGCAGGGGCATTTTTTATCCCAAAATTTAACAAAGGGTATAATTGATCTATTTCACATAGTTCAGGGACAATTTTAATCTTTTTTTGTAAAATGAATGATGACTTGCAAAATGTTATTTTCAGATTTTCATTTTCATTTATATTTTCATTGTACCATATAAAATTTGTCAATCTAAGATAATAATTAATATTATTGCTTTCAAAATTTTGGATTAAAATTGACTTAAAATGACTTTGTTATGTATATTTTTACGGTTTACTCATAATAGCATGTTAGAGGTGCTTATAACTCTGCAATTTTATTTTATTAATATTAAAAAAAATAATTAATAATTAATTATTTATATAAAATTAGTTCAAAAATTTTAAAATTAAATCCTATATTATCTGTCATTGTTAATTTATAGGTATTACTAAAGAACAAAATTTATGATATATTTTAAAAAGGCTAAACAAATAAAAGAAAGTTATAAAATAAAAAAAGAGACTCATAGTAAATCAAAGGAATAGAAGATGATCCCTTTTTTTCATCTATCAAAATAAAATTTTGCATTCAAAATAATTTAATTTAGTTGTGATTCTTTTTAATTTGTTGCTGAAATTTATTTTTTGTGCATTTTTATTTAATTAAATTATATTTGATTGAATGAAAATGGTCTTATTTTGCAGGGATTGAACCAGAGAGGAGTGTGCTAAAGAGGCCTCAATATGATTTGTTAATTATATTTAGATTTTAGTTCAAACTTCAAAGTAGAATTATTGTTTTTAATACTAGGTTTAAATTTAAATTTGATACATGAATTTAAAATCAATCAATTAGTACAAATATCAAGTACACGCTACATATGGTATTGATCTTCATTATACTATGAGAGGGAGAAGTTAGAATTGTTTGATTTCTTCGAAGAACATTATTTCACTACACATAAATTAGGGTAAAATTAATTTTATTAGCATCATGTGTTTATAACATATGCATTTTTATTATTCAATAATAATTCATATTAGTTATTTTTAAATTATAAAATTAATACATTTTAAATATCCGCGCAACGCTCTGGCAGGTATACTAGTTACACTTAAAAGTACCTTCAGAAAGTTCACAGCATATTTGGACAAACTTCTAAAATCATTTTTTTAAAAATAATAAACTTTTGGTGAGAAACTGCTCGTTTTTTACCAATAAATTTTAAAAAGCACTATTGAGCTTTTTTTGACTAAGTTTTCAAACTGCTTTTATAAGTATATCTATCTCAAAAATGTTTTTCATTAAAGTTTTTAGGGAAAAATACTTTTTTTTAGTTTATGAAAAATTATATTTTCCACTCCTCAGAAATACTTATTTCCTCATAAATACTAATTTTCTCTAAAAACTTGATTAAACATCTTGTTTTTGTTTTTAAAATAAGAATTATTTGAAGAAAAAAAGAACAAGAACACTTTTGATCTCCTAAAAACTTTGATCAAACAAGCTATTAATCCAACACTAATAGTTATTTCAAATTTTAAAATTTTATTATATAAATATTATTTTATAAAAATATTTTTCTTCACATTTAAAGAAAAAACCTAATTTTAGAATTTGACCGTACACTACTATTAATTATCATTCTATTTTAGATTTTCATTACTACCGTTTATTCATGTTAGCATCAATACTACTTATCCTTTAAAAAATAAAATTTGTATTAGTTGGCAAAAAGTTTATTGAGCTTCTATCATCTGAAATTTTTTCTAAGAAATCTGACTGTGAAAGATTTAATTGTTTGAAACGTAATTTTTATTTTTAAAAAAAAGTTGACAAAAGACATATACCAGTTTGATTGAGGCAAAATAGTATAAGCACTTGCGATTTGGATATTGAACTACGAGTGTACTTGTCCGCGCAGGTATAAAAAGATATTAAATAAATATTTAAATGATTAATAAATGATATAATAAAAGAGAGAAATACAAATTAAGTTACAATTCTGATATTATCTATTCAAGAAAATTGCTAAAAAAACTCTCATGATGTATTTTCAATTTAAAATTGCTGATAAAAAAGACGAAAACATAAAATTTGATATGAAAAGTTTCAATGAAGTTACAATTTAATTATCATAGTGTCATACTAAATTCAATGATTCTTATAGCAATATTATTGGTTCAACCAACAATACTCAATCTACTTGATCTTAAATTACGTGTCTTTTTTCTTTTTCTTTTTTTGTATAAATGATTCTATAATAAAAATAAACAAATTATAATATATTTTTGCTAAATCATGGTGAGAGAAAAATACCTAAATTATATTCAAACATATTTGTGCACGAAATTCAAAAGTTAGAGATTGTTTTCGATATTCGATGCTCGTATTGCATTCATTTACTACATATTTTCTTTGCATAAGATCCAATAATACTAAAAAATATATATTTAAACTTTCATTCTTATAGTATACATTGCGAGAAGAAAGAATTAAGTTGCTATACTGAACCACTACTGTAGAGGTTTTACTTTTACAATAAAAATAAAATAAAATAAAATACTTATAATTTAATCGTATAGAGATTATCAAATAGTGACGAAAAAATAAATTAAAAAAGAATATGTGTGTGCAACGTTGAAGATGTAGAAAAAGTATCAAGAGTTGAATAATTTTTTACAACACTAATACAATTATTCTTATTCTTACAATATTATTGTGGTAATTATTATACATGTCTCAAATAGGTTTTTATAAGTGTTAATTTGAAGGTTATGAATATGAAAGGTTAGGAGTTATAGACATTGCTAAATTAATTAAGATTTAAATTTATGTAATTGAAGAGGTATAAATTAAGAAGATAATTTTATAAAATAAAATAATTGAAAGAAATTAGAAAAAATGTCAAAAAAATCACAAAATATTGTAAAACTAAAGCAAAATAAGACAAGAAATATAGAAGATGAAAGCAATAGAAATAGGGAGACAAGAGATGAGAGTTTTCTTATTATTCCAAGTCTTTAAGTGTTCACCAAATCTTTAAGTGTGTACAATATGAACCCTTATGCCTCTATTGATAGTGTAACACAGAGGCATACAAAAGGCTAGTCATAAACAAGACATTAAACATGAATATAATTGAGGAGGTTAAGGAGGTGAAAGGTTACAAGAATAATGATCATAAAAGTGGAGGTTATCTTCATAATGGAGGAAAGTAATGTAGTAACTTTTTGGTGTAGTGGACATTCACACTATATTATTTTATAACACAAAAAGATAAATAGGATCCTTGGCCATTGAGAGGTGCCACATCTCTTCTCCTGTTTTTGGCTTTTATCGTTATTCTATTTAACTTTTCTCTTTTTTAATTTATTCATTTATGCACTATATATTAATTCTACATTAGTTTTGCTTTATTATTTCAATAAAACTTGAAAAGTGAAATATCCACTCTCTTCCTTAACCATTTAGAAAATAAATATTCATCATTTTTAATAAATTAAATTATATGCTTATACTTTGTATAAATTATATGCTTATTTTGTATTTGGAGGAGAGGATTTTGTATAGTTTGTTTAGATGAAAAGTGCACTAGCATGTATATAATATTAGGTTGCTCTTTTTCTTTCTTTCTTCTTCTATATTTTCATTGACGTATCGATAATGTTTTTTAATTGTTTATATGATACAATTTTTGGAGCTGATCATTTTTAATTATTATGTAATAATTAATATTTATATATAATTCACACAAAGAAGATTAATTTTTTTATATATATATATGACTTTTTTTTGACACTTCACAAATTTGTTATTAAGAGAATAAATGACGAAATTTAAAATTTTTCTTAATAAATAATAGAGTTAATGAAATTATTTTAGTTCTTTATATACATATGATCTCTAGTTTTAGTATGCATATAAATTTGATTATTTTTATAATAAAATTTTATAATGCCTCTAATTATAAGACAACAATATAAAATATCAAATGATATCATGAACATTATTAATATAATTTAGGATTTATGATCATTAAAAATCATGAAAGTAAGAAAAATAAAGACAATTAAATATCAAATAATATCATGAACACGACTATATTAATATAATTTAGAAGTTATATTATCGTCAAAAGTCATGAAAGTAAGGAAAATAACAGCAATTGAAATTTTCTATTAAAGAATATGAATAGATGAAGGAGTAGTAATTGACATATTCATTTTTTTTTTCAATAAAAATAAATATATAAACAAAAAAAAATTATCAAAAAAATGAGAAAAAGGATAAATATGATTCTTGGCAAAAAAAAGCTTCATATCACTTTCTTCTAGATAATTTATATGTTGGTAAAGAAAGTAGATTGAGAGAGACAAACAATTTTACTAAACTGTTTTTATCCTAACCAAATACGTTTACATTTTGAGTTTGGGCCCAACAAATCATAGTAACGATCTCTGAAAAACTCAAAACTTGAAAACTTCTAACAATAATAATCGTAATAGGTTAAAATATGAACAGTGCAACGTTACATATTAATAATCAATGTTTCTATGAATTAAACAGTATCTTGAAAATTACAAATGAACTTTACATTCTCATATTCTATCATTATAATTAATAAAAATTTATCCACATAACTACAAAATTATCTGCATACTTTCTTGAGTTGCATACATGTATATGTTAACTCCCTTTTCTACTTTTATTTTTAAAAATATCTTGACTTGAAAATACGATAAGTTAACCTTACAACAACAATAAAAAAAAAAATAACATAAAAATAAAGTTAACTAATCAAGCAAAAACTTTAAAGAATATTTAATTATGAGTTGAAGAGGAAAGAAGGACCATGTTATCAACATAGCATAATTCAATTCTCCAAAGCCTACAAAGAGAGAAGAGAGTAAAAATAATTAGATTCTTTAGAAACAACAAAAATAAGCAAAAAATAAATCTCAAGAAACTATAAAAAGAAGCAAAAGAGAAAAAAACCACATCATTTTCTACAAAAAGAATCATCATTTATCATCAAGAATAAAAATAAAATAAAATAATATTAAATATATAATTACAATGGAAAAAAGTGATAATTATAAGTAGTAGACATGTCAAAGTCAAACTATGTCTAGAAACTACAAAGAGAAACAAAGAGGAAAAAAACAAATTATTTTTTCCAAAAAAACTCATAAGTCGTATAATCAAGAATAAAAAAAATAAAAAAAAATATTACAATAGAAAAAAAGTGATAATTATATTATGCATGTCCAAACATTTTACCTCCTAAAATTCAACTGTGTAAAAATACCTAACATTCTTCATTATACATATCTCTCCTGCAAAATCAGATCAAAGAAGACAAAAAATTGACCAAACAAAGAAACAAAAGATGAAGAGTAAGAAAAATGAAAATAAAATAATCATCATACATGTCTCAAAATAGGTTTTTATAAGTATCATTTTAAGGAGTTATAATTTTATATATTAAATAATATGAAGGTTATGAATATGAAAGGTTATGAGTTATAGATATTACTAAATTAGTTAAGATTTAAATTTATGTAATTGAAAAGGTATGAATTTAGAAAATGATTTATAAAATAAAATAATTAATTAATAAATAAATAAATAAAATGTCAAAAAAACCACAAAAAATAAATAAATAGGATCCTTGGCCATTGAGAGGTGTCACATCACTTTTTTTTTTATCTAGCTTTATATATATATACTGGGGAGTTGATTGACAAGATGTTTGACAAAACCAAGTGAAATTTAAGCAAGAAGAAGTCAATTGGAAGAGAGTGAAACTGGCAAATGTTTACTCATCGCGATCGCGTTGCACAAGAAAATCAAATCTTATGATCATGTGGTGAGAGGTCGCGACTGTGTGACCCAGTGACACTGCGCACATGAGTTAGTTGTCGCAACCGCGAAGGGTAAAATGCATGACACCTGGGCAGATTGAGAATTTCACCAAACTGATCCTAAAACCCCTTTTTACACTTATCAGTAGTTATTGTTCATCATTTATTCATTCCATATCAGACTTTTAGAGAGTAGTTCATCTTTTACCTTAGACTTAGATAGGAAAACTTGTAGATTTTAATTTGGGTAAGGATTTGAAGGTAAGTTATCTTACAATTCAGTTGTGGATTTGAAGATTGTGTTCTAATTAGTAAAAGTTCTTATTCCTTTCTTCATTTTCTTGCTTTTCATTGCTAGAATTGTTGGTGTGATTGCTAATTGAGATTGTGGTTTAGTGATAGAAATAGACAATTCATTTGGGCCTTGGTTTCTCATTCTAATGCTTTTGTATGTGATTCCATGCTTTCATGACTAGGGTTTGGTATAATTCTCATGCTTTAATCTATGATTTCATAGTGCACGCTTGAATCTAGCTTCCAATCTTTGTGGGTTACTTGAAGGAGAATCTGTGAAGTGGAGAATTAGATTTATAATCATGTTTAACTTTGATTCCTAAATTTGAGATTGAAAGGAGATAATTTACGTTTACTTTTTTGAATGCTAGAATTGCGAGTTTAGATTAGGGTATTGAATTATACTGTTGTTGAAAACGATTGAAACTGAAAGAAGATTTCGTGAGAAAGCTCTTTGAGACCGAAAGGAGATAAGTGTTAGTTTATGATGATCTAGCATACCTTTGATTGAGATGCATGTGTTAAGATAGCAATGGATCGTTGAATGAGTGTTGAGTTCCAAATTTCCTAAATCCCAATCGTCCCTTGTTTGATATTATCTATGCCCAAATCTCTTGTTTCGTTAGAAAAATCACTTTTTATTTTATAGTTTTGTAAATTGCATGTTTAGATTCAAACTCATATCTATCTATCTTTTGTCTTTTCGATTGTCAACAATTTGTTTCATGTGGGATTCAACCCTAACTCTTAGTTGGGTGTTTTTATTGATGACAGTCTCTTACTCTTTGAACTTTTTTCAAGGGTAATTTTAGCATTATCAATAACGCAGAAGGCTAGACTGTCAGAATATAAATGAGGCAACATGTGACACCTCAACTAAGGATAAGAAGTTCCACATCGGTGAAAATATCAGAGAGATGCTGGATATATAACTAAGCAAGCCTTACATACTGGTGACATATTTTAAATCCGTATGGGCCTAGACTCCAAGCGACAATATCACTAGTGACCTAGGCTAACATGAAAAAAGTTAGATAGTCATGTAAGAAAGGATACTACAATTTCCTAAAAGCTCTTCCTTTCTCTTTTCAAATTTAGCTGTACGTAAGATTCTGTTAGGAATATATATATATATATATATATATATATATATATAATACATCTTTTATAAAATGGAGGTTCCAAATAAATTAAAACCCCAAACCATTGCTATAGTGGCCTTATAGTCAAGTTGGCCCTACCTGTAGGAGAAACTTAGTTAACCCTTGAGTGTATATTATTTTATAATGGTAGTTTCAGCTTGTTAAATTAATAACCATCAAGAATAGTCCCTAATCTCTCGCCACTTAGAATAAACAAGTCTTAATAGTAGCCCGAATAAAAGATACATTTAATAAGGAGATGAGTCACTAATAATCCCACTATCCTAGTTAGGCACAAAAAAATGGTGCTTCAAAGATCAGTTTTCTATGAGGTATGACATGTTGATCCTGTTCTTCTATCCGGTCGGCCCATCAACTCTCGCTTGCAACACCTTTATGGCCACTTGAATTGATCAACTTATTTATCAAAATAACTTGATCTATTGAATGAATTAGTAAAGCATAAGAGTTAATCGAATTCAACTTAGGATCAAAATAAAGCATAGAATAAATGAAGTAGTACGTAATGAAGAACCTAGAACTTCTAGATATGATGAAGATACAATTGATGATATGGTAGAAAGTTATCTTGGACTTGCTACTGAGGAAAAAAATGATTTTGATGCATATATTAATCAATGTACAAAAACTATTAAGGATCCACATACCTGACCTTTTACATTGGTGGAGCAATCGCAAGGGATTTCCAAAACATCAACTGGTGGCTCGATATGTGTTAGCTATTCAAGCATCTTCAATAGCTTCTGAGGGCACTTTTAGTAAAACAAGATTTCAACTTAGAGAACGTAGGTATTAATTAGCAGCAGACAACTTGGAGAATCGATATTATTTAGAGATTGGATTAATACCGAGACAAGAAGTTATGAGCGTCTAGCTTTACCTACCCACTTTGAAAATGATATTGATGAAATGTTGCAAGATTTTAGTGATGACGGAAGTGATGCATTGGAGGAACTAGACGATCAAGCAATTCCAGATCATGTTAGTAGAGAAATGTTAAATGATTTAAGACAAGACTTCCTTGGTACCTTGAACTATTAGTTTGATAATTTGAGGTCTAATTCAAACAGAACTCTTCCTAGAAGGTGGTTGTGTAGATTAGGTCCTCTACTAATATTTGTAACTCAAATTATATTATTTAATTTTTATTAATAAAACTGTAGGCTATTTGCCTTAATTTTTTTTTATTATTGTCTTCAATTTAATACAAGTGTTTTTATTATATTTCAATTTTCAAATGGAAAAGTTCAAACACAAGTTATAATTTGAAATTTAAAAAAATTTAAAATTTAAAGTTCGAAATTTAAACTTTTAAAGTTTGAAATTTAAAGTTTAAACTTTTAATGATTGGAATTTAAACTTTAAGAGTTTAAACTTTTAAAGTTTAAAATTTAAAGTTTCAACTTTTAAAGTTTGAAATTTAAACTTTAAAGATTGAAATTTAAGGTTTTAAACTTTAAGAGTTTAAATCTTATTTTTTAAAAATAAATTAATAAGTTATATATTTCCAAATATTTAATTTTAAGTTAAACTTTAAAAATAAATTTTTCGTAAATATTTAATAGATTTTAATTAATAATTAATTATTTTTTTAAAAAAAATTGTCGTTATCCCGGTTTACCGGCCCGGTCCTATCTCACTACTGTACCAGTCCGGGATGACATGTAATCAAAACTGCTGGATGGAGTACAGATACCGTTCCGTTTCCGATTGTTTTTGTGGCGAACTGGCCGGTTTCGGTCGGTGCCGGTCCGATAGTGCCGTTATCAGTTCCGTTGCCAGGCTTAATCAACTATATTGGTCTGTCCAGGTTTTCTCATTTGCGGCACATTAGAAACTGTTGTGTTAATAGCTACATCATTCGTAGATAGTTTTCCCGAAGAAACTTGGAATGTAACAATTAAAGCCTTTGAATTAGTTGTGTCTCTTGAAGCTCAATCTTATCTTGTAGCTATAGCATTTCTTAGTAGCATTATGATTTAGTTGCTGCCAACTTCAGTTCGACGTGTTTTCTGCCGAAGATTTTCAAATTCCATCGTCGCAATTGAATTATTATCAAGCATATGACTTACATTTGAACCAACTTGTTCTTCACACAAAATTACGCATGTATCTCCTGAACCTCTGTTTCAGCCACCAAAAGTCCTTGTTGCATTAGCCTTCGATCAACTAATGCTAGCTAGCATTGTATCGCCAATATTTTCAGTAGTTAGGTGTTGCCCGGAATTGATGTTTGGTAAGTTATTCATATTAGTTGCATTATCCTTATCATTAGAGACTTTATTTCTAGTTTTTTTGCATACAAGAAGTCTTGTGCATCACACCCGCAATTGTTCCATAGTGTTTTTTCGTCACACTGCTACCCAATGTCATCTTGATTACCTTCTTCCCTTTGTTTTTCTTGATCATTGACCTTGGTGCTTACATCATGTACAATACATAGGAGGATTGTTAAACACAACCTATTGATAGTGTTCAACGAGCTTACAAGATTGTTCATCAGAAAAAATGCATCCTTACTTATTTCAGATGTTAGTCTAGAGGATCAAGAATGACCTTAACTTCAGTTGTTCTAGGTCTTGACCTATCTTGGATAGCTTTATCTATAGAAACCTATACCCGATGTAATGGATAACAAAGGTCTTCGAGCAAAAAATATTTGATGGCAGATCCAGTAGAAAAATGGCCACAGTTTTTGAAGTTTTTTTTCCTTTAGAATTTAAATTGTGTCCATGGAAAGTTGTGGAACAGATGTTCCCCATTAAATTGAAGATAACCGCACTAGTTTTGAAAGAACAAAGGAAAAATCTCCATAGAAATCACAACAAATTAAAAGATGTCACGCTGTAAGCGAGCCAATTAAACAAAGTCCGTTGATGATCAACTGGTCTGGAATTAATTTTCTTAGTTAACATATGTTTTGTGTACCATAATAAAGTTTCATAATCACTGCTTGATGAAGTCCCTCATCATCCGCATGCTCATCTTATTATTTAAAAGTTTGAGCTGTTTGTTCTCCATGTATCATCGTATAATCATATCATCATATATTATTAAAAGTTGAAAGTTGAAATACCAAAATAGCCCTATAAAGTTCAATTACTACAATAATGCCATTAATATATATTTTTGGTAACAACTGTAAATATATTACCATAACCAACAAAAGGTATGAATACAAATGAAGAGCACTTTTCTCTGATAACAAAGAACAGGACTCCTACCAAATCATAAGAAAACTAAATACACATTAAATGTTGAATAAAATTCCTACATTTCATTTCTCTCTTGGAACTACTAAGTAACTGTAACCTTTCTCTGATTTCCTTCTTTATCTGTGCAATTGCCTCATCCGTCTGTACACATTTGCCTTTGTATCGCCTCCAATTTCTGGCACGCCAAGTGTGATAAATGATAGCTCCACATATCGCTGCCATGATCTCTTTTTTGAAATAGCTTCCAGTGTTTCCCATCTATACATTCGAGAACTTTCATTATACCAATATTATGCACAGACACTTCAGTCCAGTGATTCGTTGCTTGCCACACAGTTGATATCCATTTGCATTTCTCAAATAAGTGAACATTGGTCTCCATTACTTTCTCAGCACATAGACAACATGCAGTATCATCAACCTGAATCTGTAACCTTAGCTTTCTCTCCTGTGTAAGTAGTCTTCCCTGGACAGCCAACCATATTAAGAATCTGTGTTTAAGAAGTGCCATTGACGTCCACACTAGTGCAACCAACTTTCATGTAGGTTTATATCCTATACTTGCTAAATAAATCTTAGAAATAGAATAGGTGCCATTAAGAGTTAACATATATCTTCCTTGATTGTACCAACTCTGCATTTCCTCTTTAAGTGCATTAATTTTAACTCCAATACCAACTACTATCAATGGGAGGTTTGTGGTTCCATATAGAATCAGTCTTCATATATATACCATGGACCCATTTAACCCAAAGTGCCTCTTTGTTCACAATTATTTGCCACAATAAATGACCCACTGATGCTTTGTTTCAATTGATGCAGCCCTTTATATTCAGTCCTCTTTGTCTCTTGGGAAAACACACTGTATCCCATGCAACCAATGCTGCTTTCTTCTTCTCTGCACTACTACCCCATAAGTAAGCTCAACAAATCTGATCAACTTCCTTTAGAATGCTCTGGGGAAGAATAAACACTGCCCCCAAAAAACTGTGAACGGAGAAAAGCACAACATTAATCACCTGTAGTCTACCAGCATAGGAAAGTTGCTTAGAGTATGTCACTTTTATTCTTTGAGTGATCTTGTCTATCAAAGTGTGGCATTCTATCTTCCTCAATTTGTTTGGAGATAAAGGAAGACCTAGATACTTCATGGGAAAAGCACCCTCTGAAAATCCAGTTCTCGTAATGATTCTGCTTTTTGTATCCTCATCAATTCCAGCTAAATACACAGTTGATTTCTCCAAATTAGCCTCCAGACCAGTGACTGCACTAAAGTGAGCTAATGCTTCCATTACTCTATTCACTGAGGTCACATTACCTTTGCAAAAAATCATTAGATCATCAGCAAATATTAGGTGGGTAAGTTGCAGCTTCTTGCACATTGGGTGATATTTAAAGTCCGGCAATTGACTCTGCCATTAATAAATATTATATTATATTATTATTATTATTATCAAATAGTAAATTAAAGCTGCAAGTTAGTTTCTTAGTTATGACATTTAAATCCCTTTAATTATTACTAATTACTATTGCAAACATTATCCATGTTACATTCTTTATTTATGGGCTTATGACAATAATTTTACGTTACTCTTATCCAAATTATTGGCAAGCCTCTTCCACTACCAATGTGGATATACACGTAGCCGTAGAATACATAATCTAATTGTCTTTATTAATTATCCATAATGATAATTGACTGTTCACTTGACCAATTGACTTCTTATTAGATGTTTAATTTACTTCTTTGTAAAATAAATTAGTAGAGATAAAAAAAAATTCTTTTGTGGAGCATATCAGCTATTTTGCAAATTATGGATATGATGTGTTGAAAGCTTATTGAAGAAGAATTTGTATTTTCAGTTGATTCTTAAAAAAATTTCTTCATTGAAGTATGTCTTCTTTTGTTTCGGTTACACATTCAGCCTATAAGTTGTTCACTTTTCTTTTTCCTTTAAAAAATATATAATAAATTGGGTCTTTTCTACTACCCATAACATCTTATAATAAATTAAGTCTTTTCTACTATAACATTCCGAAAATTTTTAAGTGAAGACTCGAGTCATTTTTTTATTTGTAAATAATGTTGTATCGAGTGATTCTAATTTTTTGTTTTAAGTGTTGAGGTCACTAGATGTAACACCTCAGATTTCAAAAACAAAAAACAGATCTAAAGAGAAATTTGTTCTAGTCACCCATCCATTTTTTTTAAGTTTTTATGTTAACTTGAATCAATCATATCTTTTAGCACATAATGAGTTAGGTGGCCCATAACCAATCAAATTGAAGGTCTTCGAGTCTTATTTGCAATGCCACCAATTTTGCTAACGACACTCTAACATGGCAATAGTTTCCGGATGGCTCCACGTTACGGAGTGAATACGAACCTTACTATCTACTAGAAAAATATCCTGACTTCCAGCTCATTTTTTAAGGGTATTTAAGTCCTAAAAACCCTTAGGAAGTCATCTAAATTACCCTAAACGTGTAGAAAAATCAGTTTTCATAATCAAACCCTCTCATTCACTCCTAAATTTCTACGCTCAAGAAATTCAAGAAACGCTAAGGCTAGGGTTCATCTTCCAAGATTTCCTTCAAGTTTCTTCAAGAACATTGTTCTTTCCAGGTATGTGATGGATTTGTTCATCCTCACGCCAATCATTAATTTCTCCATGAAATCATTTATATAAGTATATTGAAGAGTTCTTGAGTTTTAACCCCATTATTTAACAATGGAGGTTTTGAGTTTTTGAGTTGAGGGTCTTGCGAATGAGTGGTGTTGGTTGATAGAATTTGAGTGGGATATTAATAAAAGTTCATTGGGTTCGTGTTTATTGAAAAAATCTGAGTGGGATTTCAATAAAACTGCATTGAGTTTTGAATTAAAGTGAGTTTGGAAGAGGAAGAAAGAAACTGGCCAAATATTTGGGTCCAGGGCCGCATCGCGAACACGCTTGAAATTTCCATACCAATTCGATCACTCCCCTCTCCGAGTCGTGGAGAGGATACAGAGTCTTCTTCCTCAAAAGTCTTTTCGCGACCAAAAATTAAATTCCCTCTCCACGTCGCACCATGGATATGCCAGGGTCACCTAATCTTTTCGTTTCTGTTCTTCGTCCCATATGCATTCTTTCAAATCGTACCTATGTTTTCTTCTTGATTTTTACTTCTAAAGTCTTCATTAATCCATGAGAAAGTCTTCATGTCACATTCAAATGTCTTCAATTACATTTTAAAATAATGTAAGATAAGAGGAAAGTTCAAAGGTTCTATTTCATTTACGCTTAACAGTTTCAAATGTTATTTATATATCTATTTATATATTTATGTAACTATGTTGATTATTGGACTTGAAAGATAATGTCACGACCCAAGCCTAGGGCCTAGACGTGACATGGCGAATGAGGAAACCGAAGGAACCCCAAATAAGCCTCTCAAACTTGTCATCACACTTCATCGGTCGCGGAAGTACATTCAACATTAATTAACGGGAAATAGGGACTAAGGGCAAACCATTTCAAA
>JAJOOR010016988.1:0-13558 GCA_036250505.1 Solanum acaule
AAATGTATAAAATGTACGATGATGCATTATTTAGTAAGAGATTTGAATCGAGAAGTAATTTTGATGATTTTCGTAATAATATTGGATGTTTTTAATGTTAATAGTCCAAGTTATTTATTTTAGAATATTAGGTTGCAACCGAAATTTAATTATCATATTATTTTGTTGAAAAAATAGGTTTTACTAGCGAATGGTTGTTGCAACCTTAGTCACCACTAAAAATCACTCATAATCTTTAGTGGCAATATTTCGGGATTTTGTGGCGACTATTGTCGCTGCTAAAGGTCTAGTTCTTTTGTAGTGAATCCTAGTTGGCAACACTTAGGTGAAAGGATTAGTCCCACGTGGCTTGCCATATCACTAAAAATTTTAGGTGTTAACTCTTGAGGGTATTTGTGGTCTCTTGGGATAACGGCAGGGGCATTTTTTATCCCAAAATGTAACGAATGGTATAAGTGGTCTATTTCACATAGTTCAGGGGAAATTTTGACCCTTTTCCGTAAATTAAAAAGAGAATCTTCATTTCGTGCATCTTTGAGAGCATTTCTTCACCGGACATGGAGATTCTTCAATAGATCTACCAAATAGAAGACCAATCCTGAAATACAAACAACATGAACTATAAAGTGTAAATAAATTGAATAAAATAATAAATCAAGAAGAACTCTGAAATCCTAAACATTTCTTAGATGATTAGTGAACTTGACCACAACCTAAAACAAATGTTGTTTTATTTTGGAAAATGGTATTTTAAACTGATAAAGTAATAGAGAGAAATTGAAACTCTTTATAGTAGATTAATACACGATCTGTACAAGAGACAGTTGCTTCTTAACCGTAAAATACTTGCACAAATAGCTATATCAAATAGGAACCCACTATCTTGTGGTTTCTGTAAAAGAAAAACACAATATAATTTTTTTTATTTCACGTTTCAGTAATTATTTTTAAATTATATTTCTACTTTTTGTAAAACTAACACACGTGTATTTACTAAAAATGCTTTCATATTTGGTATGGAAACAATTTTTAATTTTAATTATTATAAAAATTGATTTAATTTTTGTTTTGTTTTTTGAAGTATAGATTATTTTAAATCTTTCAATTTTATGTAAAAAAATACATCACTTTTTCTAAAACTAACACACGTGTATTTACTAAAAATGCTTTCATATTTGCTATGAAACTATTTTCAATTTTAATTATTATTAAAATTGATTTAAATTTTTGTTTTTTTTTAATTATAGATTATTTTAAATCTTCCAATTTTATGTAAAAAAATACATTACTTTTTCTAAAACTAACACACGTGTATTTACTAAAAATGCTTTCATATTTGTAATGGAAATAATTTTTAATTTTAATTACTATAAGAATTCATTTAAATTTTTGGTTTTGTAACGACCGGGTTCCGTCGTTATAGAAAAGCCAACGGGGAAATTTTTTGATAGTAACTTGAGATTTTCCAACTTAGTCCAAATTTGGACGAAATCGGAGTCTTTGAGGTGTGGAGAAATCTTGTAGCAATTGGGTGTGTTGTTTATGATTTTGATTACATGAGAGGATAAACAACTCGTTAAGGAATCCGTACGACTTTACATAATTGAATTCGGGCGAGTAAAACTCCCGGAATTGATCTTGGAGTTAAGGGTATTTTCTGTGCATCGTTGAAAGAGGGCGTGTTGTTAAATGGATTTCTTGGGATTTTTTAAAACTTGTCTCTCTGTTTCGTTTTGGCCGCTTTGGCGGGGGGTTTGGCCGCTTTGGCGTCGCTGCTAAAGCGAGACAGGTGCCATTGTGGCGGACCAGGCGCGACTTAAAGTCGTTAATAAACCCCTAAACGACCTCATTATGCACTTTTCAACCTTTTGAGCTTAAGAACAATCCCATACGATTTCTTGACAGTTTTTCACTATTCTTGAGGCTAAAGGTAAGCGTTTCACTCTCCGAATCCATTTTTCGATCCGTAGAACCAATTATCTTGGGTTATTATCGATGGGGAGGGTTTTGATCTTAGAATTCATGGTGGAAACAACCCTAATTGGATCATAAGATGATCTAGGGTTTGTAGAATTGTTAGTAATTCGGGTAATTAGCGATTTCTTGTTGATTCCCATATTGTATTGATTATTTGTAGACCACAAACAATCGGAACGAATCCCGAAAGGGAAAGATCAAGTTTCTTAGGGTTTCAAGTTTGTTTCGAGGTAGGTGATAGTTGTGATTCTATGATTGTGTGATGTATTCTCGTTATTGCTTCATTATGATGCGTGTATATATGCGAATGTTACATTGTTGATCACACTTATTGTAAATGAAATAGATGAACGACTATATGTCATGAATCACTTCTTGATTGTATGATTATTGAGAATATACTTGTGAATATGATTGTGGTATGTTGATGGGATCGGTTGCCAAGTTCCAACATAACTAACTAGGATCAGTTGCCACGTTTCGGCATAACTATGGGATCAGATACCACGTTTCGGTATGCTAACAGTTTGGGTTTGGGTTCCATGAGAGGCCTAACTACTTGTGATAATTGTGTATTATTGAAGCATGTGTTAGTCAATATTGTTATATTCGGTATATTGCATGATCTATTATTGTGGTGACTTGTTTATGTTGCACTTAGTGGGATAGCCGCGTGATCCTACTAGTACATGGTGGTTGTGTACTGATTCTGCACTTGCTCTTCTTTTTGTTGAGTACATGGCATCTTCCAGCGGCTATTGACAGACCTCGCTTAGAAGATTTGTGTGATCGTTGTTTTCAAATCCAAGGGTGAGCTAGCATCTTCCGGGCTACTTTGGATTTTCTTTGAGTCTATGTCTACATTTCAGACTTAGAGTAGTTCTTAGTTGGGGTTGTGACCTTTCCTGTTTAAAAGTTGTTATTTTCGATTAGTAGTTTTGGTACATTGACTTTTAAGTTCTAGGTTGTTTTCTTCCGCATTTGTTAGTTTAGTTTGTTTAGAATTCTTGTTGAAGTTTATGAGAACTTCTTATTTAGTTATTTAACTTGCTTCCGTAGTTAATTGCCTTAGTTTTTGGTTTAGTTGCTTGATTTGGGTTGTATTTTTGGTTATCCCATCGGAGGTTTAGTGTGAGTGTCACTTACGACGGTCTGGGTCGTAAAAAAGCATTTTTCAATATATTGTTATTGTTAATTGTTAAGATTAATTTATCTATTGTGACATGCAAACTTTTTTATTTTCAATTTATATTGTGTTTGTTCAAATCTTTACGATTTGGGTATTTAAGCATCTATTGTGTTGAATAATCTTTTATATGAATTTGGATTTGAAAAGGATTATGTAGAAAGTATCTTCAATTTCAATAATAATTATACACTTTATAGTAAGAAGGTTGTTTTTGTTATAAAAACACATATTACAGATACATAAGAATGTTAACACAGAATAACGCGTTTCTTATGTTTTATAGGAGTTCGAGTTGTTTGTAAAAAATCCTCCCGTTCATGCTTTGCGTATCGTTAGTTCTGCAAATGATGACGCTGTTCAAAATATTAAGAATAATCTTACTGCTCAACAATTCGACATGTTCAGGCAAACATGTTTTGGTATGTATTTGGATATTTCAAATTGCACATTTCAAGCACAATTACACCGTTGCCTGATGACACTTGAAATTGATCAAGAAAATAAAGATGAATTTTGGCTACGTGCAAATGGATCTAACCTTCGTTTCACTATTGCTGAGTTTAATCTGATTACCGGGCTCAAGTGTAATGGTAATGATTAATGAAGAAGACTTCACGGCTGATGTTACTTCTAATAGTAGGCTCCTAGTTGACTATTTCTATGGCGGTGAAAATGTTAAGAAGGAACACCTTATCAAGTGTTTTGATGACAAGAGGTGTGGAGTAACGATGAAAACGCCGTCAAGATTTCGATATTGTACTTCATCCACAATTTTATCTTTTCCCAACAGAATGATGTTTCTATTCCTATAAGAGACTTTGTGATAGTTGATAATGGTACATACGAACAGTTTCCATGAAGAAAGTTGTCATTCAAATCCTTGATGGAATCATATAGGCGCAAAATGAACTTTACTAAGAAATTGTATTGCCTTCGGGGAATGCCGTAAGTATGGATTTGTGAGTGCTGCATGCAACTCCCACCAACATTAGTTGTTCGTCATGATAACTTAGTTTCAAGAATTCTGAACTGGCGTGTTGTTGATCCATAGCCTAAATTCAACACCATCATGGAAAGTATTTTCAGTAACGAAGGCAACAGAGTAAGTATATGTTCCTGGTAATTCCCATTAAATATGAAGTCATCAAACTTTTTTTGAATGAAGTAAGTATTTGTATCTGGCATGTATCTTTCATGTATCTAGTATTGTATCTGTTATGTATCTGTCATATATCTTTTAAAGTTATTTCAACTAGATATTGTTGTATCTAGTAATGTTTTCAGATGTATCTGCCATGTTACATTTATAAAGTTATTTCCCCAAGTAGGTGTATCTAGTACTATTAAAGTCATTCTAAACTAGCCTGCTATTTATTCATTTCTTAATATGTAAGTATCTAAAATGTATCTTATAAACTTTAGGTCACGTATAGGAACATTTCTCCGTCTCCAACTGAATTGGCAGTCCATGACTTAACTCATTTTACGGAGACTGCTCGAAATCATGCTGACACTTCTATTGTTCCTGACGGATTTGATGATTTAGTACCCCACCACCACCAAATGTGTACATGCTGTCTAATGTGTCTGGATCATCATCGGTGCAGCCTCACAAGAAACATAAGTTGGATCCTGCATCACATGCTATTAAATATGACACTCGTGATACGCGTGGTCACATAGAAGAAACAATGATCAGCAAGGGTAAACAACCATTGATTAATCCAGACATCGACCATCCACACAAGTATGGTGAAAAGCAGCATACTACTTCTCATCACGAGCAGTCTCACACTAACCCAGTGCAAAGCACACCACTCCAAAAGCACTTCTAATCAGGACCAGACTCATAATATCCAAGTGCAAATTCCACAATCCAAAAGCACAGAAGATGATTCCAGTTTTAGTCAAAAAGAATATTCTTTGCTTCGGAAAGAGATCGATAACTTGAAAGAATCGGGAAACAACTTTTTAATTAATTATGTTTAGTTTTTGTCGTAATTTTTTAATAAATGCTCTTAACTATTTGTTTGTTAGGTGGAAAAACAATTTCTTGATCTCCGTACATATATGGAAGACATGTTCAAATCCATATGTGACGCTATCAAAGAAAAGCAAGATTTGGAGTTTAAGGTTAAATAATCATATGTTGCTGCATCCAAAATAACTTCAACCATGGATGTATATTGGTTAAAAGAAATTTCATCATTGTTGCTGCATCCAAAATTTTGCTCTTCCGTTGTTATGCATAATGGATACAAACCACAATTGGATTGACGTCTTTTCAATTCCATAAAAAACCTCATACCCATCTCATTTCGAATTTCCATTGGACTTACATTGCCTTCCATCATGTATCTTATCTCCATTCTTTTGCGTGAACAATCGATCCCTAGTTGTGTTGAAATATCATCGACTAGATCATTGTAGGTTGCATTCTCTCTCAATAGTATTTCATCAATTTTATAATTTGCGTAATCGCTTTCAGAGATCCACGAACCCGAATGTCGCAACAATATGGTTATATTCGCCATTCAGACAAAATAACTTTGAAAATTCAGTATTCAAGGGAATGAAGCGAAGAATAAGAAGAAGTTTATCTATGCGACTGAGTCCTTTTTTCAGAAAGCTGCAACAGTTTGATATCAATTAATCCACCTAATTCGTGGGTTGTTACATCCCATATTTTACTCCTTTAATTGTGGAATTAAGTTACAGTATTCTATTCAAATTAATTAAATACTGTATCGCTTCCCTTTAATTATGGTAGATACACGTATCTAAAAACGTTTGATTCATGTATCCGACTGACTGAAAAAAAGTGGTATAAAAAGTAATTTAAAAATCTACCGGAATTCTAAGTAATTATAATATAAAGTGGTGGGATTTATGTAGTTTGCTCATTTATCTAAATAGCCTGTATTACTTGGCCCATATATATTAAAGTGAAATTTAGTACTTTAGGTTTATAATTATTATGTAAAGTAAAGGGAGAGAAAGAATGGTCGTGGGCGTACGAACATGAGAGGAAAACATCAAACGTGAGATTTCAGGTAAGTAAACAATAGTTCATAGTCTTAAATTTTCTATAACGTACTATACATATGAATAGATGGCAACCTATAATGACTATCTAAATTGGTGGACAAGGAAGGTAATTTGTTTTTCGCTAATGTTGCTGCCACGATTTGGAGGAAAAATTGAGGAATGAATGGGCACTTAAGGTTGGTGATCATCTTGTATGGTTTGGTAAAGTTTAATAACGTTGTACTCTGTTCGGGAAAAATATGCTCTACTTGTAAAGAAGTGGTGTCTTGAATTTCTCTATCATATGAGATATGTCTCTGTCTGCTATGGATGTCAAAGATTCATTTATTAGGAAGTATATCATATGGTTTCATGACTACAATAACAACATACGTACCCAGTATAATCTCACAAGTGGCATCGGGGTATAGTTTCATTACTGATTTCCAATATCTACTATTTGACAGCTAGAGACAGACACAGATATCCTTTTAGCAAAGGCTAATATGACCCTCAAAAAATACAAGATGCATATGGTGATAGCTAACGAACTATCAACCCGTAAAGAGGAAGTTATAGTTGTCACTGAGCAGGAAAAAGTAACAGTTCGCAGGGACAGCACTCGGTCAGGGGCTGAAGTCGAGTCTCCGTTGGTTGAGCTTATTGTTGATAGACATTCAACATATATCAAGAAATTTGATGCATAACAAGTATGGGTTTGGATCATGCATTTTATCGCCCAAATGTGGAGTTACACCTTACATAGACATTTCAGTAAGCAAAATTAGTGGAACCAATTGTTGAAAAATAAATACACAAACCTCAGGTTATCCTGTAAAAGAGAAAAGAAAAGAGTGTTTCTTTAGTTTGTTTTATTTTTGATTGGCAATTCTTTTTTGGGATTGCACTGAGTATGTTGTTGTGGTCATGCCCGAAGGGATATGAAGAAAATTCATGGAGTAAATGCACAAATATATGTAATGTAATGTATGGTGGAGGGGGTGAAAATGAAAAAAAAAAAAATTAACTTTCCATATGACATGTTTAAGACCAAAGCATTTTGGTACATTTGACATAACTTTAATTTAGAATCACAAGATTAAAAAGTTGTATTTCTTTTCTTAAATTCCGTTTCAAGTAAAAATAAATCATTCTTTTTGAAACGGAGAAAATAGTAATTTTGACGATGGATGATTTCCGAAGAAATAAAGACAGAGGCAACCAACACTGCCAGAAAGAAAACTTTGAGGGCGTCGCAGTTATCGTTGCATCTGTTACAGGACTTGCTAGTCTCTCTTAATTACTACTGTTTCTTATGATTTATTACAAAAACAAAAATAAAGATTGCATCTAATGTAATGAGGCTCAATACTAAACGAAATCAGTTCCCCTTGATGTAGCAAAAATTAAAATGGTATAATAATTTAATTATTTTGGTAATTAACATACATATTACAATATGACCAACTCAATATCCGGAGGTACTTCACCTTCAAGATGGAGCTTAGCAAGATCTCTTGCAGTTTGGGACTCCTTAATGAACAAAGGGTCAAAAGGAAAGCGAGTGGGCATTGGGGTACTGGGATCAAAGATGATTTTCTCGAGTGCAATAGCATTTTCCAAGAAGTACCTAACAAGTTCAACATGAGCTGCACCGCTATAAAACCCCCACAACTTGACCACTTTGAGGTGATGCAGTCGACATTTTATGGTGGCCTTCCTACACTCTCTGTTTGTCTGGACGGAACATGTCGATATCAACTGCCAGAGACACATACAACAAAAATCACAACTCAAATAACATAAGTATATGCAAAAGAAAACACCTCCTAGCTCAGTGTAATTCCATAAATAAGATGATTTCCAATCACAAACCCGAGTACAGAGACTGAAAACGGATAAACCTTAATTTAAATTAGAGAAAATATGAACAGCTAGCTATTCAGGGGTTCACTGATTTTGTAAAACATTGATCTTTATGACAAATTGACAATGCATGTCTAAGAATTATACAAAATCAGATTGATGGACAGGAAAAGTGTGACCAGAGAAGATTGAAAGGATGTAAGTAGAGGAAGCCTAAAAGAACCACTAAGAAGAAGTGCAATTATATGGCTGCCGTGATAAATAGATAGAGTGGAGAAGATTAGCAACCGGCAGGAAACAATATTTGTCTTTTTTTATTTTTGGGGGTGGGGGGAGGGACACATATAAAGTGTCATTGACACTATCCTACTAACATAATGTCCCTGTAGCCTATGCCAAAAGGTGTAAAGACATTTTGATAAAATAAGGAAGAAGATGTGGCAAGTTGATCCAAAGCGAAGGAGAATACATTGAGTAGAATGGCCTAAAATTATATATACTCTAAGAAGAGTAATTTGTGCCAAAAAAATTGGGTATTCAGAAAAAGGGTCTTATTGTTGAAATGGTTGAGATACATCACAGTAGACCAGAAAAATTTATGGATTGTGTTGTTAAATGCAAAGCATGGCAGGTATGAGATGTTCAAATAAAAACTAGTCCCTGAATCATATGGTTTTAACAATTTAGAACAATTTATGGATTACGTTGCTAAATGCAAAGCATGCCAAGATATGAGATGGATTCCTCATCTCCGAAACCTCTACTCCGGTGCATGCCTCCTTCACTAGCTTACCTAGCCAGGTAACAACTTAGTTCTCAACTCTCTAGGTTGTTAGTTTTGTCTGACATTAACCAGTATAATTATCACAATAAAGTAGGTTTATCGAGCGCGAAATAGCCATTGTACAATACTTCCCAATTTTATCACATAAAAAACTAGCAGCAAAGGGGTGAACACAATAGATTTTGGAGGAATGCATTGGGCAACGGAAATCACAATACCAGAACTCTGAGATCATTTCACTATACCAAACAAGCTCTCGGACACACACAGTAATTCAGTAAAAGAACATAAGAAACTGGCTGAGCGATGAGAGTATACACTCTTTTTTCGATAAGAAATAAGCACTCAACATTGATACAGCTGTCTAGAACCTATTGAAAAATGACCCCTAGGTAAGCGCAGGGACTTCATATATGCACAGTCAAGCAAGTTGAAATTAATGCAAAAGTATCATGCATTAAAGTTCAGCTCGCCACAATTGTTTCAACTCAAGCAGGATGACTTAAATAACTAATATACTCAAGAAATAGCATAAGTAACTAGATGAACCATAATTGCTAAAACAAATAAATCAGACTCTTGTACCAGCCAAAGAGGAAAAAGAACTCAAAACATGATACCTACCTGTAGTTCAAATTCCTTTAACTGGGGAGAAGCCCTTATTATAGACGTGCAACCTAAGAGACTCTTGTCTTCCTCTCTGCATGTAGTGAGGACAAATTTCTTGAGCTTAGTAAGTTGAGGAAAATTGTAATGCTCCAATTTTTCCTGCGAAAGATTACACTAAATAGAAGGCACTAGTTAGTGCCAGCAAAACATAGGTAGATAGACACAAAATTTTGTTCACTAACCCATGAATGAAGAACATGTATATGAAGGACCACAAGCTGAGAGATAACACAGGAAAGACAAGAGGATATGTCTTTCAAAAAATGGATGAATTCCGCACTAGAAATTTCCACCTCAACCAACATTGGGACATTCTTAAGCAGTAATTTCGCTCCTGCTGAAGTCCTTAATGTTACAAGGTTTGTATCACAAATTTTAAGTGATTTTACATCGTAGCAGTACTGTATATCCAAGTGTCTCAACTTGAGGGACGGACCAACAACTTCCAAATTTACCAAAGTTCCTGATCTATGAACTACCATTGTTTCAAGAAATGGACAATTGTGTAGAAAGAACTCAAGAACTTTGCCCGTGACATTTACTGATTTAAATAGCAGCACTTTTAGAGACTTGAAGTTCTGCTTGACAGGTGAGAGTATTTGGAGGTCATTAGAATGAGGTATGCAAGAAGAAGAGTCAGCAGAATCACCAAGACCAAGGAGCCATGCTGGAAAAGTATAACAGTTCTCAAAAGTACGGATGCAGTCTCCACCCTTTAATAAGTCTAACTCTAGTCTTTGAACATTCCTAGAAAACGCAAATTCAATCCATTTATCAATCTCATGCCGCGCAGATTTGTTCAAATCAAAACAAACCCGAAATTGGCCTAGTCTCTGCCCTTTACACATTTGCAAAGTACAACTGACCCATCTAAGATACTTCTTCATTTGCCTTTTCAGTAGCTTGGGTTACAAGGCTACTTTATCCAAGGGTTTGGTAGCATCAAAATCAAGCCGATCAATGTATCTCCACAAGCTTAGCCACCGCCTTGAGAGGACACTTGTGTTAGCTGCTTCTTCAACAGTAAGAAAATATAGTATATGTACCAAAACTTCATCAGGTAACTGACTTATGCGATCTTTTGCAATGCAAACTCTCTTTTGACACTATAATAAAAAATAAAAAAGTTTCATCAAATCAATCCATTGGTACCATGAATGACAGCCAAAATCAACCTATAAATCAGACATAACAGATTCTTTTTGATAAGGTAAAGTTTCATCAACAGAAGTAGCAAGGAGGTACACAAAAATTATTAGCTACTGCATAGCAGAATCACTTACATTCCAAAAACACCGTTATCTACTATATCTCCCTCACACCAAAAGAATTAAATTTTGAATACATCTAATCTTTAAAATAGCTCCTTAGATTTTCTTCAGATCTTTCTGGGATTGCCAACATATCAGTAAATCTTACACATTCCTTGGCATGCACTCCACTCATGTTCAGAAAAGATCCCATAGTTGTTGTATGTGCCAGCAACAGGAAAAGAGATGTTCTACAGAGTCCTGGGACTTCCTCTGATTACCACAATCCAATCAAAGAAGGTAACTTTAAAGGTGCTAAAGACCTCACAACACTTTCCTGATTAAACTATACAATGTAGGAAAGTTGTTCATGAACTTGTCTCCCTCAGCCAAACTTGAATCTACCACCATCACCATCACCATCACCAAGTTCCAACGTTTTTAATTCAGGGCACTGAATATTCGTGTGAGAGAAAAAGAAGAGAGAGTACTAACCTTATTTAGAGCAAAACTTTGCAGTCGTTTAGCCATGGAATGCAATGAATCTACGATGAATACGGGTAAATCAGTTTTAAAAGAGTTCACTAATCATCAAAGAATTCAGATCCTAAAGATGAATACCTGTAATAGAAGCAGAAGAAACTTCAAGTCAGCCACAAACAGACTCTTGCCGTCAAAGGAGAAGAGGAGAGAGACTAGGTAGGTCGGCGAATATAGGATTCCAATCAACACTGCAAAATTTTATTTTCAAGTAAAGCAAAAGCAATTGTCATGTCACTTCAGTCTTGAGGAGAGGCACATGGTATGTTGGAGAGTCCGAAACCAAAAGGACAACAAATTTTTTCGAAAATTCCAAAAGGGTAACTCAATTAATTATGAAACCAAAAGGGTAACAATTTTTAACACCGTTTAAATTAGGTTTTCTAAAACGAGGTTCAAATTCCAATGAGCCTTACAAGGCTCAAATTCCGATGAGCCTTGTAAGGCTCAGCCGCCAATGAGCCTTGCAGGCTGTTATTTATTTATTTTTTAAAAAAATATTCTCGTTTTATTTTCTTGTTTGTTAAAAGTCTAATAATAATAATAATAATACATAGTTGTTGATATGATGCATAAAGATAGTTTAGGCCTGAATGGTGTCGATGAGGGCAGAATATGTGGATGGTGAATGTGCCACTTATTTTCAGAATATATCGTGAGTGGCACATGGTTGATCGTGTAGTAAGACAATTTGGTTTTGTGCAACATATACCAGAAAATGTGCATTCTGATGAGCATTATAAAACCGATAAGCGCCACAAAATAGATAGGCATACTCGTCAGATGTTTGTTCATACTGAAAATACATGGAATGAACGTTATCAACATGTTGTACAAATAAATCATCAAGCAAACCCAATTGATTATTTCAATTGGTATCTACGACATTCACGCAAGTGCATTGCAAATGCAGAACAGGTTGTCCAACATGGATATCAACCAATCCCAGGAAGATATGAGGCATTGGTATGTATTTTTAAAAAAAATACATAAATAACATTGACTTCTTCATTTGACCTTTTTATGTGTGTGTGTGTATATATATATATATATATTAATGAATTTTAGGCAGTGCAACATGAAAGATTGTATAGAATGAATCAAACAATAAAAAATGATAATAGTCAGTCATTTCAAGTGAGAGACATTGCAAGAAAAATGGCATCTCATTCTAGAGATGCTATGAATGCTGCTCATTTGAACACAAGGTTGAACTTTCAACAACTTTATACTCCACCAAATGAAAATCAATCACCAACAACATCAAATTCGGGAGGTGTTCATATAGAAGAACATAATATGGGATTTTCGGGAGATCAATATGAGGCCAACACAAATTTATCATTGGCTACTCCCGACACCCCGTATTACCCTTTTTTGACTGTGCTGGAGTATCTACAAGTGTGCCCAACTGCACACAAAAAGAAGGTAGTGGCTTTCAAACTCCTAATGTTGTAAATTTGGGTTTTGAAGAATTCAACGAAGGAAATTATGATTTTGTACGACAACGTCAATTTCAAAACTCACTATTTCATGCTGGGAGTTTTTCGACGGTAAACAATATACTCTTTAAATAATTTATAGAATATTTTATTTATATTAAATTATATGTTAATGATTTACATCTTATTCTAGGATGACATGTCACAAAATCAAAATGATGATGAAGTTGGACCTTCACAACAATATGTATGTTGTTATTAGGGGTGTTCACGGTTTGGTTTGGGTCGGTTATTGGTCAAAACCAAAACCAAACCAACTTAATCGGTTTTAAAATTATCAAAACCAAACCAAACCAAATATAATATACATTTATCGGTTTGGTTGTTTTCGGTTTTGGTTTTGTTTCGTTCGGTTATTCGGTTATTAATCATACATAAAAATAAAAGAAACAATTCATTCAAAACGTGAAAAAAGTGACAACAATCCATTCAAACAAAAAAATAGTTAGAATGACTGTCATTACAGAACTTTCGATCATTGAATTTACTAAATAAAACTTCAAAATTCACTATTTTGGCATAGAAGGAAGAGACAATGACATTTTCAATCCCACAAAGAATTTTCATAGACACTCATATACATGAAACCAATAAGAAAAATGTTCTCACCTTGGACATTTTTTCTTTCATAAGTAAATTATAAATAAATTTTGATTAAACATATATAAAATCTTTAAAATTGTTTATGAATATAATATATTATGTATGTATAATAATAAAATTTATGTATATAACTTGTTGGTTTGGTTCGGTT
>JAJOOR010016989.1:0-15787 GCA_036250505.1 Solanum acaule
GACAAAAAAAAATAATGCAATAAAAACAAAATGGAAACAAAACAAAGAGTTAGCAGAAACTCCTATTTAAAAATCCAATTTCCCTATATTTCCTCGAACAGTTCACACTTTACTAACAATTAAATTATTTTTTTTAGATAAACTGATTTCAAAATTTAAAAAATAGTATAACGGAAACATAAAAAATAAAAATTTAATGTTACCATAGTTAACTCTTTTCTATTATTTTTATTTTTAGTTTAACAAAAAAATGATTAAATCTTCTTAATTATTTATATTTATATTTTTTCTTTAAAAACGACAAATTACGATGGGTGAGAATTCTAACTAATCACATTTCGAAACAAACACATGCATTTAAGTTTTTATTTTTTAATTAAATAGTTGAAAATATTTACATCTTAATTCAAATTAAAAATAGCTATATCAACTCTAAACTAATAAACTATACATAATATTTTTATTTATAATTTTATTCTCAACTTAGAATCCAACTTTTATTTTTATTTTTATTTTTATTTTTAAGTTTAAAATTTAAAATGGGAAAACAATTGCATTTATTTTTTTTAAAAAAACAATTATTTTTTAAAATACAAATCTTTCGAAGGTTTGCCCTACAAATGTCAATTTTTTGTTGATTATTTGGTAGCAATATTTTTGGTTAGAAGTATTTTTATAAATAAAATTGAAAAATAATTTAAAATTTAAGTAGATGTAAACAAATGAATTTTAGAAATGCAATTTTATCTCATGCATATTTTGTGAAAATACGGTTTCAAAAGTATAGGATCTCAGACATATTTTGTGGAACTAAACAACGTGTGTAACTTGCTTTTGAAACTGAAAAGATTGTGTGATTTTTAATTGTAAAAGAGTTTATATTTAATTATTTCTTAGTTATTTAAAATTTGATTTTATTCTATAATTATTAAAATCATGCATTTACTTTTATTTTATCATTTATTTATGTATATGTTTCAATAAAATTTTAAATTCATGAACATTACTAAATTAATTTTCATTATATGTAGGAAATTTAAATTAATATCTAACAGATCCCATTATAATAAATTGTTATTTATATGTTGAATTCACGGTTGAATTTGATTTTAGGGATGAATTTAAAGTTTTAATTTTTAAATTTAACATGTTACTATTTAATTAAATTTAAAGTTACTTATATATCATTTCAGAGGGATACATAATTTATTGTGAATTTGGCAAGTGAGTAATAATGACACTCAGCTTAAAGAATACTTGGGAAATGACAACATACCCAAATTATTGAAATAATCAATTTTTAACTTTTTATAATAAATCTTTGTAAGCCTAAATTAATCTATAAGTACAAATAAAAAATAGGTTACACGTAAGTATGCATGATAATTTTGGTTTCATGTTTCATTATATAGTTATCGGTCAAATGGTTATAAATTATAAGTGTACATTTTCTCCCTCGTATGAGAGCACCTTTTTCTTTCTCTCTTTTTTTTCTTTTCTTAATAAGTTGTGAGTTAATCAAAGTGAAGTGTAGCAAGCATGGATATCACTGCTACATTAAGATTCTACAAATTATCAAGTTATTTGCAATTATAATAAGATAGACACTTTAATATAATAATAATAATTAAAAAAAATAGTAACTCAAACTAATACTCTTGTAGTAAGTTCAAAAAGGCATAGATTAGAAGAAAAAAAATTGTGAAAATTATGATAATTTAAAGGTGAGATTTTCTTTTGATTAAAATGGTTGAAATATTATATCAAGCATTCTACCATTAAAAGTTTAAGGTAAAAAAAAAAAAGAGAAGAAATTATCAGCTTCTATGTATAAATATATACAATATTTTTCTTTTATGACATTTTTTTTTCAATTTAAGAATTAATTAAATGGACATATAGATTATTTTTTACACAAAGTATATGTTAGGCAAAAACGGCGGAATTTCAGTCATATGTGTCTATCTGAAGTTCTTGCATATACGATTGAAGTTGTCTCGAAATGGATTTTATGTGACAAAAAAAAAGGTATAATAATTGGTTGGGTGACTTTTTATGTAAAATATCAATAATTGAGTGATTTTTTTAAGTGAAATACCATTAATTGAATGACTTTTGAGTAATAAAACAAAATTGAGTGACTTTCTGTAAAAAAAAACTCTTAGTTGAGTGACTTTCTGCACAAAGAGTTATTAGTTGAGTGATCATTTGAGATATTAACTCAAAAATTTATGCCAGACTTGCAACTTGCTCATATAAACCAATGTGAAACTGGTCAATTCAAGATGATTTTTAACACACACAAAAAAAAGTTTAAAATTGAAAAAAAAAAAGAAATAGAATACTAAAACCAAAAGAAAAAAAAAATAGTAGAAATGATTTGCTCACCAAAAATGACAAAAAATAAATAAATATAGTAAATAGAAGCAAATATTGTTAGAAAGCTATCTCCTTTTCAACAAAAAATAAAAAACTTCCATCCGGATATTCCGGCCAATTATTCTCATTTTTTGAATTTTGAAATCAACCACTACGAAATTTCATGTAGTGACAAAATATGAAACTTACTTTTAACACAATTTGAGGAAATTACTTATCCATCATTCCATCTTACCGTCTAATTTTACTTGTTTAGTATTGACTTCACACACTTTTTAAAAAATAATAAATAAAAGGAAAAAAAGCCTTGATATATCCTTCAACGTTGTCATTTAAAGTTGATATACCCCTCGTTATAAAAGAAGCTCACATATACCCGTCATTACAAGGGGTTTATCAGTTTTACGATATCATTCTTTGAAAATAATAAATTCATTTTTTTTGGGAAATACATTGGAAAATGACTACAGTCAATAATAAGAGAAAATTAGGTTCTAAGTGATAAATTCTCTCGTAACTTTCTAAACTAGACAAGTAAACACCAACAACTACTTTAGTTTTGAATAAGTAAAAGTGGACGGAGGGAGTACAAAATAGAGTCATTAGTTTTTTCAGAAAAAAGACAAGAAGTATCATTGACATTTGTGTCCCAACTAACAATAGTTTATAAATTCTTTTAGATGGAAATGCACATTGAAAAATGAACATAACTACCTTCACTAATATTCCACTATCTCCATATACAAATTATATCTCATATTTTATATTTTTGTTAGGTCGACTATATAAATTTTCACTTATTATATAATTTGAGTCGAAAGTAGTGCGTATTTTTTATTTTTATTTTTTTTACCGTGGTTTCCGGGTGTCGCTTCGCGAACCCGACTAGCTGTACCCACCGGGTCCCGCTGTTTCAAGGCGGGTCCACCACGGTTAGTTCCACGGGGCCCTGGAGACACGGCCGGTTTGTAATGCCTCCAGTGGCCCTGCTGGGGCTCGAACTGGCGACCTGAAGGACTTTGTCCCAAGCCTTTACCAGCTGAGCTACCCCTCAGGGTTAAGTAGTGCGTATATATGGTCATGACATCTACTATCTACTGTTGAAAAATTGCATCTTTCCATGTGAACCTAAGTATATTCTAAATTATCATCTATAATCCTAACTGTAATGCACAATAATGAAAACAAGGGGTTAATTAGCTTAATTGGAAATAATTAATGACTTCATGCATGAAGACAATGTATTAATTATGCTTAAACACTAATCATTCATTAATTATCATAGACAGGCCGGTCTCCTCATGCAGATAATTTTTTTATCTCTGTCCCTTATTACTTGTCCACTTTTGAATTGGCACACCTATTAAGAAAGCAATTATTGGCATAATAAGTTTACCATTTTACCCCTATTAATTATAAAGTGGATGGATTAAAAATTTAAGATTTTCACGAAATTCTACCTTTTTCAAAGTAATTAATTGAGGGTAAAATAGGTAAATTATTTTGTCCTTTCTTAATTTGTCAAAATGAACAAGTAATTAGGGACAACTATAAAAGGAAAAGTGGACAAGTAATTAGGGACAGAGGGAGTATTTGTTTATGGAGTATTATTATTACGTACTTTTCAACCATCTTCATCAATTTTATTATTACTCGTTGTTTCCTTTCACTACGGTTATCGTCTAATATATGTGTTTTTTGAGTTGAAGGTCTATTGGTATCTCTATCTTCGTAAACATCACACTCTTTAGATCTCACTTGTAGAATTACATTAAATATGTTGTTTTGTCGATTTTTATTAGTATTAATTATTGTTATTTTTTAAAATTTATTTTTGGACAGGACTGTATTTTATGGGCAATATAAATGTAGTGGACCAGGGGCAAGTTTTGCAGTAAGAGTTTCATGGTGTAGAGAATTAACTGAACAAGAAGCTATGCCTTTTATTTCACTTAGCTTTATTGATGGTTCTGAATGGATCAAATTTTAATAAATAAAATTTATTCCCTACAATTTTTATTTTATTTTTGGCTTGATTTGGAAAAATCCATGTATCTTGTAGTAAGTTCAAAAAGGCATAGATTAGAAAAAATTTGGAGAAAATTATGTTAATTTAAAGGTGAGATTTTTTTTTGATTAAAATGGTTGAAATATTATATCAAGCATTCTACCATTAAATGTTTAAGGTAAAAAAAAAAAAAAAAAGAGAGAGAGAAGAAATTATCAGCTTCTATGTATAAATATATACTATATTTTTCTTTTATGACATTTTTTTTCAGAATAAAAATTAATTAAATGGACATATAGATTATTTTTGACACAAAGTATATGTTAGGCAAAAATGGCGGAATTTCAATTATATGTATCTATTTGAAGTTTTAAGTGAAATACCACTAATTGAGTGAATTTTGAGTAAGAAAACAAACTTGAGCGATTTTCTAGGTAAAGAACTCTTAGTTGAGTGACTTTGAATTTATAAAAGAAAGTTGAACGACTTTCTGTACAAAGAGCTATTAGTTAAGTGATCATCTGAGATATTAACTCAAAGATTTATGCAATGTGAACTTGCAACTTACTCGTATAAACCAATGTATAGCTAGTCAATTCAAGATGAATTTTTAATACACAAAAAAAATAGTTTAAAATTGAAAACAAAAGAAATAGAATACTAAAACCAAAAGAATAAAAAAGTAGAAATGTTTTGCTCACCAAAAATGACAAAAAAAAAAAAGTTGTACAGTAAAAATTAGAGCTGTCAATATGGGCTAGCCCACCCCATCCGGGCTAACCCATACAGGCTTTGACATTTTACGGGTCAGGCCGGGCTAGCCCATTTTTGGTGTGGGCCAGAAAACGGTCAGCCCAGCCCACAAGTACGTGGGCTACAGGCTTGCCGGGCAAGCCCACTTTTTTTAAAATTATATTTTTTTTATAATTATTAAAATAAATTATAAATTATAATTTAAAAATATTATCATAAATATCGACAAAACAATATTACATGGTATTAATGTTACTACTTGTTAATCAAATCCACAAATAAAATTATCTTTATAATATTTATTAAGGTTTTTTCAAATAAAAGTATAAATATCTAAATAGAAATATTAACCTAACTGTTTTGTCACATTAAAACACAAAAAATGTGATAATATTCCAACCATAAAAAAGTTAAAAATAAACTCCTTAAAAAAATCATGAAACTTATGCCGTATCTAACACATTATGAAATCTATGGCGTATCCAACACTTCATGATCATCTTCATCAAGCATATCTGAATCATCTTGTGGCAAGGTTACGTTGTCTTAACATCTTCATTTTCATCTGCAATTTATATGTTGTTTCAATTAGTTAAATATTAAATAGATTTTGAGTTTGGGCTCTCTTTAATTTTTAATTTTAATATTATATTATATTTTTTTAATTATTTTTATTTGGCCCACGGGCCGGCCCTACCTATATTTCTCAAGCCCCACAAATCAGCAGGCTTATTCAGGCCAGGCTAAAAAGCCCTTTTCTTAAATGGGCTCCAAAAATCTTAGCCCAACCCTATTAAATCCCGGGTTAGGCCAAGTCGGCCCAACGGGCCTAGCCCATATTGACGGCTCTAGTAAAAATGGAAACAAATATTGTTAGAAAGCTATCTCCTTTTCAACCAAAAATAATAAACTTCCATCCGGATATTCCGGCAAATTATTCTCATTTTTTGAATTTTGAAATCAACCACTACAAAATTTCATGTAGTGACAAAATATGAAACTTACTTTTAACACGTAATTTGAGGAAATTATTTATCCATCATTCCATCTTACCGTCTAATTTTACTTGTTTAGTATTAACTTCACGCATTCTTTAAGAAATAATAAATAAAAAGGAAAAAGTCTTGATATACCCTTCAACGTTGTTATTTAAAGCAGATATACCACTCATTATAAAAAGGGCTCACATATACTCCTACCGATACAAAATTGACTCAGATATACTTGCCATAACAAGGGGTATATCAGTTTTACGATATCATTCTTTGAAAATAATAAATTCATTTAAGGAAATACGTTGGAAAATGACTACAGTCGATAATAAGAGTAAATTAGGTTTTAAGTGATAAATTATCTCGTAACTTTCTAAACTAGACAAGTAAAAACCAACAACTACTTTAGTTTCGAATAAGTAAAAGTGGACGGAGGGAGTACAAAATAGAGTCATTGGTTTTTTCAGAAAAAAGACAAGAAGTATCATTGACATTTATGTCCCAACTAACAATAGTTTATAAATTCTTTTGGATGGAAATGCACATTGAAAAATGAACATAAATTATTATTTTTTAAAAAGGAGGGAAACAAGTGATTAATCATTTGCACAATTAATGAATACTAATAAAACAAGTTTTTATAGTATTAATAATTACACTTACCAACATTAAAATCAACCTCGAAAATTAGTTCAATGCAATCTTTAAGTCACATCATGCTTGTAACTTTACAAACAAATATTCCCTTTTGTTCTATCTCTCTCTATTCTCTATCTATTCTCTATCTTAAAACTTCCAACCATTTTTATGACGGCCGGGCTCGACTTGAACTGGTCGATGCAATTGTTAATAGTCCCTTTCACCTTCTTGTACTCTTGTAGTAAACTCTGATGAATTTCCGAGTTTGCTCATAACAACATTCTTGAAATTGATACTGATTTTTTCTTGTGCTTGCGAACACGATCTTTGCATTTTAACACCACTTAATGAAACCCTAGATTCCATCATTTCATTTAATGACATTTTTTTCACCTTAGGACCTAACTCTGGCCTTTGTTTTGGTGCACTATGAGATCTTAATTTAGCCTTAAATGATTGTGTTTTAGCCATGTAATTAGGATAATAATTATTATTATTAGTATCATAATAATTATTCCTAAAATAATGACTTTCAACACAAACACTTTTGGCTGTTGGTGTGTTAGATCCACAAGAATTTGCAAACCTTGGTGTACTTTGGGCTGTTCCTACTGGTTGTTGGGCCCAATCTGAGGCCCATGAAGGTAGCACTTGTTCAAATGGATCATCACATGGATTAGAAGCCCAAGTGTTTGTTCTTCTGGATCTTGATTTGGGCCTTCCAGTATCCATTTCTACAATTTTAGCACTTTCTTCATTTATGTTGTTAGCCTCAAATGATGATGATAGCCTTCTACTAGGCATTTGTTTTGTACTTCCACTTCTTGATTCTTCAAACTTTTCCTATAAATCAATGGTAACAAAGTTAGAAAGTCGGAGACGGATTTATGACGAGTTCTGTAGGTAAATGCAGATTCAGAATTTAAACATGACAAACTCAACACAAAAGGTATTCACATCGAAGTTGTTTTATTTTGAAAATTGTGGTACATAACATGATACTCGTTGAAATTTTAATAGATTTTCACTATTTATATCTATGTCCAGTATCGAAAATGAAGAATAAAAAAACATTCACTAGCCATTTTCAGCCCTATCTTTGAAAAATAGCCACTTTTCAGCCCTACCTTTTAAAAAATAGCCACTATGATGGAATTTCAAATTGCACAAGTGAAACTCTATGATAATGTCTTGAAGTTTCACTCGTTGAACTTGACAGTCAATGAGAATGACTATTTTTCAATTACAAGGACTAAAAAGTATGTAAGCGAGAATTTTTTACCCTGAAAATGCTAATTCAGTTGAACCTATAATATACGAGTTTCATCCTCATCATCATTTGTATGATTTATCATTTTGGTTTAAAGAAAAAGACAATCTGATGCACAAAGCAACACACAGTTCAAAGAAGGGTCTCATCCCAAGGAGTGGGAACCTAAACTTCCATGATTCAAACACGTGACATATAACTCACACGAAGACAACTTTTTCTGTTATTCCAAGACTCTACTCCGAGAAAAACCGAAAACACACATATAATAATATCATAGAGGAGTCTAGATTAGGGATCTTACAAGTGATTTTCTTGGTTGAAATTGAGAATTTTGATGATTAATGAAGAAGCCTCCTTTTATTTTTTGGGCACGAACACTTGCTTGTGCTCTCATTAATGCTTGCATACTATAAAGTGTAGCATTAGCTTGTCTTCTTACCAAATAACCCCTAACCAATGCTTGTAATTTTACTAATCCTTTTAATGCCCTCAATGCCTTTCTTGCCTGTTATTAACATTTCAACAACAACAACAACAAAAAAAAAATATGTAAATTTTTAACGAGTTTAACTTCTGTATATTAACCGATCAAAAAACATGTACATATCATCTAAAATATAATTATAAAATAATTGTTTGTCCATAAGTTATTAACAACTTGAAAAATAAAACAGATTACCTGCTACAACAGGAGGCGAATGAATCATATATATATATATATTTTTGAAGTTAAAATTCGAAAAGAATATTTGAAAGTTAGTGTCATGTTTTAAGATAAAAATGAATTACTATAATTTTGTGAGAAATAAAAACTTGAAAAACCTCTAAAAATGATTTTTGGAACTTCAAATTATATACTTTAAAGTTTTGAAGTTGAAATAAATTGTCAAGCTGATAAACAAATATTATTTTAATTATTTTAAAACCAAAATCAATGATATAAAAAGTCAAGTAAATATTGACGATAGATATTGAAAATTTATCTTTATACATTTGTTTGACAGTAAATTTTGATTAGATTTCAAAAAATTAATATTCAAATATTTTCAAAAACGGTTTCACTAACAAAATTTTAATTTTCTTATAAAATAATATGTATATCCAAACAAGTGGTACTTTATTAAAGAGTTGCATTAAATAAAGAGTTAATTCACTTAACAAATGATTAAGCAATTATTATGAAGATTTAGTGAATTTACCAAAAAACCACGAAACACCGTTTGAATTTTGGTTGCAGCCAATTTTTCCCGGCCATACACGGCGGAGCTTCTGCCTTGGCTAGTCAATCTCACCACCGCCACCGCCGCTTGTGCGGCGGCGACGGCAGCATCCGCTGCCGCAGCGGTGGCCGCAGCCACCGCAATTGCATGCTTGCTCTGTTCCTTATCAGATTCGTCACCGTAAAAAGAGCTCAGCCACGCCGCTTCCGCCGGAGTAATGTTGGGCGGAATAGTTGTCGGATTGTGACATAACCGGTCGGACACGGCGGCGACGGCGACAGCGGTGGTGTCTCTACCGGAATGCCCGAAACATGTTGTTCCAATTTTGCCCTTTTCATCAATCTGTAATTTTTTAATACCAAACAAACCTTTCAACCACTTGATTGCTTTGCCCATTTGGGGATTTTTGGGAGAAAATAATGGAAATTTTTAACTAAAAGGCTTTTTAAAAGAGTGAAAGTGAGAGAAGAACTTTTTATAAAGCTTTAATATAATCCAAAGATTTTGTCATATGGTTGAAAAGTTGTCATAAAAAAAGGAAAATGTAAAAGGTCAAAAAAAAAAAAAAAGTAAAAAAAAGTTAATGAAATTGAAGTTCAAATTTATTTCAGTTTGGAGTTTTGAATATTACAAAAATCTTATATAACAAAATGGTTTTTACATTTATGATTTTATGTAGTAAATTCAAATTAGCTAGGTTCCAATTGACCTATACAAATATGATAATCGGATGACACGTTTCAAAGTCTATAATTACTTAAGAAATGAGGTTAACTTATGTGCATTGAATAAAATAGTTAATAAATTATATGATCGATGTATACTAGTTACATTTTCAGAGAAAATAAATTATATTGTATTTGTTTAACTATAGTTAATATATATCAATAAGAGGATAGTCATAGTCCGATATATAAAGTAGTATTATATATTCTCGCAGGATTTAAAAAAAGATTGATGTAATTTTTTTTTAGAATGTAAATTTGTAATCTATAGGTCAGTCATACGAAAAAGATTTTTATCGTTGTTTTAAGACCTTCTTTAAATGTACATATCAATGACCTAGTCACCTTACTTTATTATTTAATTATGATAAATTAATTTGATGTAAATAGTGTAGGATATAATTTTTAAAGGAGGGAAGATTCTTCTAAAAATAAGTAATTGACAAGGACTACTCTTCTAAGGGTTGGGTAAAAAGTGTTTGATTGACAAAGAAATAGGTGTACTTACCTTATCGCAAAAAACTAATTTTCAAATTCAAAATTGGTTAGAATATAATAATAATAATAATAATGAGAAGAAGAAGAGCCACACTTCAATTTCGAATAAGTTAAAATCAACTATATATGTTAATGAGTTTTAAATTTTAGCCTTTTAAAATTATTGAGCTCCGGGTTCCCTATGAGGCATAAATAGTCGCTTACACAAGAAAAAAAATCGATAAATATATATTATATACACATAATTTATGGATATATTATGTATACTAACGAATGGATTAAATATGTTTGATTGCACAACTAATGAATAAATTTCATTTTATTTTTATTTTTCATTCTCATTCGATATTTGATACCCACATTAAAGTCAAATAAAAAATCACTCTATTAATTATTTTTGAACTCGTAAATAGTATCACCTCTATGAAAAATGCATGTTAATTTATATATAGGAGTAGTTGTTGAGATCGCCAAATTATTCTCCTTTTAAAAAGAAGCTTATTTTAGTAAAATAGATTATTAACTAGACTTAAAAATTAATTTTAAATTACCAACCACCAAACACACAAAAAAAAAATTAATAATAATTTAAAAAAATCCCCTTCTTTTTAATTTATATAATATAATTCAGACTTTGTGAATCAAATTTATTTATTTTGATTGTGAACTCAGATATATAATTTTTAAGAATACATTAAAAGAAATTATAAATAAAGAGAATTGACAATTAGAAGGACATACAAATAAACCGTAATTTCTTATTATTTGATTTTTAAAATTAAATTATATCATATAAATTGAGATGAAACGATAACTATTTTTAAAAGGCAAAAAAGGTAGTGAATTATTGATAGATAAACAGTTAAAGCTAATGTGTCCCCACTTAAAGACTTTTTAGACTTAAAAAAAGTGAGAATCAGATTCTATAGAAAATTGGAACATTTGTAATTTTCATTTTTCTCCAATTAAAAACTCAAGAAATAAAAAAGAAAAAAAGAGAAAAAGACTAAAGATGAAAAAAGTGGAGAAAAAAAAAACTTTATGGAGCACAGTGTATTAATTAGATAAATAATTTGGAAAGATAGTGATTTAATTGCATGTTTTAAGAAGAAACTAAATAAATTAATGGGCAGTCTTGATCCTATTCCTATTAAAAGTATCTGTAAAAGTGAAAATATTTTAATCGATCTAACTATTAAATTAAAAATATCCACATGCAATACAGGATATATACAAGTTTTTCATTTATATGTTTATTCGATATAAAACATTGAATATGAATAAATAAGTTTTAATTAAAGTATAACATAATGTGTCGTATAATTTTTATCACTATACATCAAGAATTTATTTAATGATGAATTATAAGAAATTAATTAGCTACGAATTAATTAAGGTGATAAATTTTATTGCTAATTAAGTATATCTTATACATGAAATGAGGCTATGGAAAATACTCAAGTGATATATGAAGAAATTTATTCTTCTCTTCTATTTTTCACCTAATAATTAATATTTATATTTAAACTCAGTGAAATTTGAAATCACGCATTATATGGCTTGTTTTTAAGAACAACGCTCCTAAATATTTTTTAAATCACTCACTCAAATTTAAAATTTATGATTAAAAATAAGGAATCTCGAATCATCTTACCACGACCAGAAGAAAGATACCTTTGAGTTAGGCTTTTCTGACACCCTCGTGAATGCTTGGACAAATTTAGAAGTACATATTCTTTTCTTGACTTTGCACCTCTTCTCATCTTGTACTTCTTGTATACTAAAGAAAAGAATATATATATATATATATATAATCATGAGTTATATATTTTTTTAATTGTGGGGTTAATATTTTATTTAAGAAAAAGCTAAAATATAATTAAATAAATAATTACATGTAGAAGTTAAGAGAATTATTTATCTATATAGTATAATTTTGAATGACCACTTGAATAAATATGGTATGATGTCTCTCCTTAAACATTTTGTTTTTTAAAAATATACCTATAATAACTTTAATATAAGAGCGTTTTTTATAAGTTACGATTTATTTCTCCTTAAACGTTTTGTTATTTAGTATAAAAAAGGAAATTATGTGCCCAAATTATTTTACGTTCACACATGATTTTGCATCACAATAAAAAAATGATGAAGGCAGCGTACTCTGACATAAGCTACAGTGTTTATTTCATGGTTTAATATGTGATTTATAAGTCAACACTTCATAAATTGAAACACTAAAATATAGTGTGCATTTTTTAAAAAAAAGGTACTAATAAATGGATATTATTTTTCATTTTTCTAAAACGCTATTCATCTAGAATTATTACCATCATATATATATATATATAAAAGAACCCTAGGTCCATCTACGTGGCGCTATCACAAGCAAGAATTTCCTTTTAGTTTATTTATTTCCAAATTCCCCTTTCATGAAAAATTGTGACTTTTATGAAAATTTGTGATTTTTATGAAAAGTTGTGACTTTTATGAAGAGTTGTGATTTTTACGAAAGGTTGTGACGCTTATGAAATGTTGTGACGTTTCCGAAGGGTTGTGACTTTTCCAGAGAGTTGTGACCTTTCCGACAAGGCACAATAAACATTTGTTCACACTACTCTTTGTTGTCTATAAATATAGGGATTTCCTCTCATTTTAAAACAAATAAAATTTTGAACTTCTTCTTCTTCTGCACAATTAAATATTCGTGTACTTTGCTCATGTTGAATGACTTACTGACACCATTGTTTTTTTATCAATACGTTGGTGAATAAAATTGTTTCGTCCTGCGATGATCTAATTCTTTAAACCTCATGTATTAAAGGGGAATAGTTTTCTTAAGGGAATATTGTGCATTCAGAGGACTCAATTTTTTCCTTTCTATTTCATTCTATTTTTACATATCCTGGTATGTTTTTTTTTACCGTCATTAATTTATACTTATGATATTTAATTGTTGTTTTTGAGTACATGTTTTAAACTCTGTTGTTTATGTTTCTGCAAAGTTATTATCTCCGGTTATATTGAACATATACACATATAGTAGGTATATTCATTGTGCAGAAAATAATTATCGTACTCAGTTCCAAGAATGCATATTTTGATATTCTATATAAAACTCTATAACTTAAAAGTACTATATATAAGCTTACATATTATCTATTTTTACATAGATATGAGGTTTCTCACTTATCAATTGAAGAAATTCATTATGCAAGTTCAAAAGTTATAATTGCTTTCATGTTCAAGCGTAATTTCTTTTTAGAATTTGTTAACAAATTTTTGAATTTTTTCCTAAGATCTATATCACAATTGTATAATCTATGTAACTTAAATGTGTTCTTTTTCATACGAAATGCCTTTTTATATATATTGTTATTTTCCTTTTAATGTTGATTAAAGAACCAATGATTTATTATTTCCTGAATAATTCATTCATTAGAGGTTCTTGAGTTATGTGATAATGACAAATAATCAAATTCATGTTGGAATATTGCTAATATTATTTTAAGAACCTATTTTTTCCATTATTTTTAATATATGGATATTAGTAAAGGATTATTTACAAGTTCAATGCAATTATTATTATTTACGCGGCCAAATTACCTAATTTGATATATTATTTTATACATAAGATAAACTCCACTTCATGTAATAGCTCATATATTATACGGAGCGATAAATCATAGACAAGTCTCATTCGACAAAGATATATTTTATTATTATGAAGAAATCTTGAATGCAATGATAATATGCATTTATTATTTATATGTACTAAGTTCAAACTCTGATACTATATGACCCCAACTACTTTTTAATTTTTGTAACTGTTATCCTTTGAGTCAATTTTTTAATGAATATTTTTAACCCATAGTAAATAAATGCTATAAAATTCCAAAAATCATATGATGTTACTATAATTTGGAATCATCCTTTGGCTTTTGTTTACCACACATATATAATCTTGGAAGAATAAATCCATTGATTCATTTTCTTGGAACATCATTTTCTTATCTGTATAGTAACTGACCAAAACTTCTTCTGTCTAGCCTGGTAAAAATAGAATACTGTGGTAATTTCAGAACCCTTTTTATCATCTTTCAAAAACATCAAAAATATTTTCTTCAAAAAAATAAATGGATTTATCGGAAATAATCTTTCTATTTCTATGAGGTAGGGTTAAGGTTTGCATACTGATAGTGGCGAAGTCACAAATTTCGTTAAGGGTGATCAAATAACTTTTTATCTACATATGCAAGTTATCGATGAAGGGCGTCTGACTGTCCACCCTAAGTTATATGTGGCTACACCACTCTGCGTACACTCTATCATTCGTAAATTCTACTTATGAAATTATATTGTGTATGTTGTTGTTTCTAGCTTCTGGTCAATAAATAAATAAAATATTATTCCAAAAGTATTTATATGTAATCTAACAAAATACTGTATGGTGATATGAGGTGTAGATATGAGATTTGAGGGCAGGGGTGGTTAAGGAGTGGGGAATGAAGGCGTTGGTGCAGCGGCCGAGCAAGCTTAGGGTTAGAGGTTTATTTTATCCCCCTTCGATGGAAAATAATTATACTATTTTTGCATGGCTAAAAATTATTTTTCGTGTATATATAGCAGATGTTGAACCCTATTTGACTTGTTCGTGTGTTAATTAATTTATTTAGATTTTGAACCTCTTTAGTGAAAATTCTGGCTGCTAAATTGATTGGATGGATAAGCAGGGGCGGACCCACGTGGAGGTCAGGGGGTTCACCCGAACCCCCTCGTCGAAAAATTACACTGTATATATAAGGTCTATTTCTGATATTATGAGTACATATATCAAAATGAACCCCCTCAAATATAAAGAGAAGCATGGCTCAGTGGTTCAGGAGTTCAACTCTAACAAAAAGTGTCTGGGTTCGATTCCCACTCGCTGCAACATTTTCCCATTTGGGTTTTTTTATTTCTTTGAATGGGCTCTTGCTTTGGGCTAAATCCAACTCTATTTCATTGTTTTTGGAAGGTTGAATGGGCTCTCGTTTCGGGCTCAAATCCCAACTCAATGAAGTGCCTCATTGTTTTTGGTTCCAAGTAAAGCTTTATTATTTTTGTTATCATTATTTTTCTCTCTATGCTATTTCTTTTTCTCAATTTATCTTTGTTTAAATTTATATATTTTAGATACTTTTGTCTTTTATTCTTCTTATTTATACTTCTCATTTTATTTCTACATAAGTCTCTTTCCATGTACTAACGATGAATTATTATTAAATTTGAAATTGATTTACAAAAAATATTATATAAAA
>JAJOOR010016990.1:0-14479 GCA_036250505.1 Solanum acaule
TTAGCACAACATAACCAGAATGGTATTTACTCACTCAACTTGATGGTTTAGTTCAAATTAACACCAAAACTTGTCGAAAACACCTAACACGACTTTCTCAAGAATAGTACATTGGAGAGCGAGAAACAGAAAAAAGTTATATAGAGCAGTGAAAAACAGAGACAGATGCTGAAAACATTATAAAACAAAAGGAAAATTTCGGAATATGAAAAAAAACAGAGCATAACACATAACTTAGTGCTAACGGTTAGCTTAGCTTCTCGCTTTAAGTGACAAACACTAGCTTTTACGATCACTACTCAAGAGTTGGCCAAAACTTGTTATAGTTTAGCTTATGAAGAAACAGAGCATAAAAGAGAAATTTGTCCTACAGGTTAGCTTAGTTTCTCGCTTTAAGAGACAAAACACTCGCTTAAGAACACTGCTCAAGCGTTAGCTAAACAAGTAACTATCAGAGATATTCGATAACATAATTTATCAACTCAAGTAAAACTATAGATATTCATCCGATACAATCGAAAACATTCGAACAATCACGAATAGTTGAATATAATAAAATCAACCTTACAAATAGAGTAATCAATTCAATCAGTTGCCCATCAAATTAATAGAACACATAAATCACAAAACAGAGTTACAAAATACAGAAAACTTACTTTTACAAAATTTCCCTAACTAATTTGAGTACCTGGCAGTAGGATTTTGTCCGACGAAAAGTGAAGGGCAAGATGACTGTTGTAAAACCTTCCAGAAAACGTAAAATATGAAAAAAAAAACAATTAAGAAACCTTCAAACTTCAAACGATTTGAAAAATCAGTTCTTGTTCAATAAGTAAACAGACTTGATCGAAAAGTATAACCCACTAGAGCAAAATCGCAGCAGTCTCTTTGTGATGATGGGTCGTTTCAGTAAGAACATGAATTGAATTGTGAAAGTGGAGAATTTGAAGGCTTACCTGAATCGTTTCTCTTGGAGCAGACGCGTTGAGCTGTTTGAGAGATGAGAATTATTGAGGAAGCAGAGGGAATAGGGTTTTGTTTTAATTTTTCTTATTAGAATGGGAGGGAATAAAATTGGAGGGAAACCTAAAAAATAAAGAAAGCTATGTTTATTAGTATCTTTTACTGACTAATTATTTTAATTGTCACTAAAAAAATACCTTTTACTGGCTAATTATTTTACTAGTCACTAAAATAATACTTTTTACTGGCCATTGGTCATATGCCACTAATATTTCAGTTTAAAGAATTAATTAACGGCAATTCATTAATTGCCGCTAAACAATTGCCGCCAATGCCCCATTTTGTAGTAGTGCACCGGTAATGCTACGATAGGTGCGGTGGTCAAGAGAGTTTTGAGCTTTTGAAAGCTATCCTCACATTTTTCAGTCCATTCAAATGGTATCTCCTTTTTGGTTAAATTACTCAAGTGGGTGGCAATAGAAGCAAAGTTTTTCACAAAACGACGATAGAAGCTAGCGAGCCCCACAAAACTCCTAACTTCCATCACATAGCTAGGCCGAACCCAATTCTTAACCGCCTCAATCTTTTGGGGATCTACCATTACCCCTTCTTTTGAAACTAGATGCCCCAAAAATGCAACCGAAACCAACCAAAATTCACACCTAGAAAATTTAGCATACAACCTTTGTTTCCCAAGAACACCCAGAACAATACGAAGATGGTCGGCATGCTCTTCCTCACTTTTCGAATAGACCAAAATATCATCAATAAAGACTATGACGAATGAGTCAAGAAATGGCTTGAACAACCCATTAAATAAACTCATAAAAGCTGCAGGCGCGTTAGTCAAACCGAAAGACATAACCAAAAACTGATAGTGCCTATAGCGAGTTCTAAATGCCGTCTTGGGCACATCTTCAGGCCTAATTTTTAACTGATGGTAGCTAGACCTTAGATCAATCTTGGAGAAAACTGATGCACCTTGCAATTGGTCAAAAAGATCATCTATTCGAGGAAAAGGGTACTTGTTTCGAATAGTGACTCTATTTAATTACCGCTAATCTATACACATTCTCATACTACCATCTTTTTTCTTGACAAACAAAAATGGAGCACCCCATGGGGAAGCATTAGGATGAATAAATCCTTTATCAAAAAGCTCTTGGATTTGAGCCTTAACCTCTCTTAATTCTGCCGGAGCCATGCAATACAGAGGGATGGAAATGAGATGAGTACCAGGTTCTAAATCAATGCAAAAGTCTATATCTCTATCAGGAGGCATACCATGCAAATCATTAGGAAACACTTCTCTAAATTCTGACACCACAGGAATAGACTCAATAGATGGAGTCTCGACCTCAACATCTCTAATATGAGCCAAATAAGCTAAACAACCCTGCCCCACAAGATTTCTAGCCCGAATGGAGGATATGATCTTAGCTTTCTTAGGCTTGTACACCCATTCCCACTCTAGCTTTTCCCTTCTCGGAATTTCCAGAGTTACAGACTTAGTATTATAATTAAGCACATCATAATAGGGGGATAACCAAGTCATGCCTAAGATTATGTCAAAGTCAGTCATATCCAAAATCACTAAATCAGCCCAAGTCTGAATATCCATAAACAAAATAGGACAAACACGATAGACATGGGTGACTATGATAGACTTTCCAACTGGGGTAGAAACATGGATGGGGGCATCAAGTATATCACAAATCATAGCAAATTTTGAGGCAAATCTCACAGATACATATTAATAAGTAGAACCCGAATCAAATAACACATTAGCCATCTGGTCACAGACAAGAATAGTACCTGTGATCACTGTGTCATATGCCTCTACCTCATTCTTGCATTGAAAGGCGTAACATTGAGCCCTATCATCTTGATGAGCTACTTCCCTGCCTGCTTGCACTGTGCCTCTGCCTGCGTTACCATTTCCTCTACCCCCACGGCCTCACTAATTACCTCCTCACCCACCTTGTGGACGTCCTCTACTATTACTATCATTCCCCGCGGGTACCACTTCTCTAGATGGCTGCTGCACAGAATCCAACACACGTGGGTGGGGACAATCTCTTCTCATATGCCCAGGTTCTCCACAATTGTAGCAAGTACGATCAAAAGATGGTCTACTGCCTGTCGAGGGCGCGATTCCTTAGCTATCCAGAATCAATTTATGAGATGGAGTTCCCGAGTAATTACCTGTAGTGGTGGGCATGGCAACCTGTAGAGGCGGACATGGCAGACTGAATTGGCCTAGCTGCAAGTGTTGGCCTCCCTGATCCTTTAGAGTAAGAACCTTGAAAGTTACTCGAGTTCTTGGCCCTTTTTGCCAATGCCTTAGCCTGACCTTCTCACTTCACCCCCTCCACTTTCTTAACATAGTTTGTTACCTCATTAAAGCTTCTTCCTGCAGAGGTCATGTGAACAGATAATACCTGTAACTCAGAATTTAGTCCCTTAATAAATAAACGGATCCTCTCTTCCTCCTTAGTCACCAACTATGTACCATATCTAGACATTGCAGGGAACTTGGCCTCATAAGCATCCATAGACATACCACCTTGTTCCAAAGCCATAACTCATCTTTCTTACGATCTCTCAAAGTTCTAGGCACATATTTCTCCAAGAATAGAGCATGAAGTTGGGTCCAAGTGAGTGGAGGTAAAACTGAAGATCTGCATTCGATATAAGCTCTCCACCACTGTTTGGCCTCACCTTGAAGTTGAGAAGTCACGAACTCAACCCCATGCTGATGGATAATTCCCAATTTATAAAGCCTCTCATAGCAGTCTAAGATAAACTCATAAGCTTCCTCACTCTCAGAACCAAGAAATATAGAAGGCTTTAGGTTCAAAAACTTAGTCAACATTTCATACTCATTACCAGTCATAACAGAACACAACAAAGGATGGAAGAAAGCATCAGTACCTATGTTTCCACCCACCTTGGGAGTAGTGATAGCAATAGGGGGATTGGTGGGAACTTGAGTTTCTTGAACAGATGGAAGCACTCCAAGACCAGTCAATCCTTTAAAAAATGACATGATCTGTTGAGTCAACACTGGGTCTATGGGAGGAACATCGGTAGTCTCAGCCTATACTTCTTCCTCTTGTCCAACCTTCTCAACATTTTCAACATCAACATCCTCCTCTATATCTTCATGATGTACAGGAGGGGCCTCATTTTAGGGAGCATTTTCGATTGGTACCCCATCTCTAGTAGGCTCCACTCTTCCTCGGCCTCTACCCCTGCCTTCACCGCGACCTCTCGCTGCAGATTCCTCAGCTGGAGCATTGATGGGAGCTACGAAACCATCTGCGGACAGAAGAGTGAAGGAGGTTAGATACCAATTCGAATCAACAGTTACCATTGGAATCAAGTTATAGCAAGAAGGAGACAAGAGAAAACAGAGAGATTTCCTAAAGTCCTATAGCCTCACGAAGAAAGATACAGACGTCTTCGTACCGTTTTGTAAGACTCTACTAGACTCATTTTGGTACATCGAGATCAACGAACCTAGGTTCTAATACCATCTTTGTCACGACCTAGACCATCGTGATTGACACCCACACTAACTCTCCGGTGGAAGAACCATTACTACAATCCAACCCAAGCAACTAATCCAAAAACTAAGGTATTTAAGTTACAGAAGCAAGTTAAATAGCTAAAAACTGAATTTCCCATGAATTTCCAAAAGATCTAACAACTAACAATAAGGAAAATACACCTAGAACCTGAAAGTCAATGTAACAAAACATCTAAAGTTCAACCGTAAGTCTAAACAAGAAGGAATACAATCCCAAACTAATGAACTAATACTAACTAAAACAAGTCTAAGTCTAAAATGTGGACGTAGACGGAAAGAGAACTTATGGCAGCCCAAAAGGATTGGCTCACCCATGAATTCAAAGCGACGATCACTGACCCTCTAAGCGAGATCTGTCAATAGACGCCTGAAGATGCCCTATACTCAACAAAGAAAGAGCAAGTGTAGTATCAGTACACAATCACAGTGTACTGGTAGGATCACGCGGCTATCCCACTAAGTGGAACATAAGTAAATCAATACAACAATATAATCACATGCATATATTGAACATATACAATACCGTCAACTATTACGAACAAGGTACAATTTCACATTTCTCAAGATACACAATTATATCAAATCATTGGTCCTCTGATGGAACCTAAACGCAAACAGTTAGCATACCGAAACGTGGTATCCGATCCAATGTTTATGACAGAACGTGGCAACCGATCCCAAATTATGCCGGAACGTGGCAACCGATCCAAGTTAGTGTGTCGGAACGCAACACCTGATCCATTCAACAAGCCACAATCACATTAACAAATATATTCTCAAGATCATACAATTAAGACATGATTCATGGCATTCATCATTCATCTATCTCATTTACAACAAGTGTGATCAATAATGCAACATTCACATACATATATGTATCATAATGAAGCAAGAACAAACGTACATCACACAATCATAGAATCACAACCATCACCTACCTCGAAACAAGCTTGAAACCTTAAGAAACATGATCCTTCCCTTTTCGGATTCGTTCCGCTTGTTTTTGGTCTACAAACAATCAATATAATACGGGGATCAATAAATAATCACTAATTAGCCGAATAACTAATAATTCTAACAACCCTTGATCATACCCATGATCCCAATAACTAAATTATGGCTTTACCCACCATAATTCTCAGATCAAATCTATTCCCCATCGATAATTACCCATTAGATTACGTTCTACGGATTGAAAAATAGATTCAGGGAGTGAAAATCTTATCTTTAGCCTCAAGAATGGTGGAAAATGTCAAGAAAATCCCTGGGTTCGTTCCTTAGCTCTCAAGTTCGAAAGTAGCAGAATAAAATGTTTTTGGGATTTATTTACGACTTTAAGTCACGTCTGGCCCGCCACAATGACCTCATCCCGCTACAGTTGCCCCGCCAGAGTGACTAGAATCACCACCAAAGCGGCTTGCACGAAACAGTGAGATATTTAAAATATTCCCACACTCCCATTTCACAACATATCTCCAACCAACGATGCTCAGAAAATATCGTTCAAGCTAAGATCGATTCCGGGAGTTCTATTCGCCCGAATTCAATTCTGTAAAGTCGTACGGGTTCCTTAACAACTTATCTATCTACTCATGTGATCAAATTCATAATTAGATTCTCTAGACGCTAATGACTCCGATTTCTACCAAAACTGGACTAGGTGCCATCCTTATGCTGGAATGATAACTATTATTGTATGCGAACTCAATAAGAGGCAAGTGGTCATCCCAACTTCCCTTGAAGTCTAGCGCACACGCTCGTAACATATCCTCGAGTGTCAAAATTGTACACTCAGCCTGGCTATCTGTCTGAGGGTGAAAGGTTGTACTAAGATTAACCTGTGTCCCAGTCATTTCTGGAAGGACTTCCAGAAGTTGGCGGTAAATTGTCCTCCTCTATCAGAGATAATAGATACTGGGACACCGTGTAGCCTAACAATCTCTCTAATATAGGTCCCTGCATAGTCTTCGGCCGTAAAAGTAGCCGTGACTGGTAATAAGTGGGCTAATTTTGTTAGTCTATCAACAATTACCCAAATAGAGTCAAACTTGCGACATGATCGAAGTAGCCCTGTAATAAAATCCATATTAATTGCTTCCCACTTCCACAAAGGAATGGCTATCTCCTGAACTAGCCCAGCGGGCTTTTGGTGCTCAACCTTTACCTGTTGCTAGTTAGGACTGTGCAACAAACTGAGCAACGTCCTTCTTCATCCCATACGACCAATATATCTCCTTAATATCATGGTACATCTTCGTCGAACCAGGGTGAATAGAATAACGGGAATGATGTGCCTCTTCCATAATCCGATGTCGAAGCCCTGCAACATTCGAAACACTGTCTGCACCTTCAAAAATGTATCCTACCGCAAGTAGCGCAACGCGGCGGGGATGTCCTAGCCTGGTCTGAACCCCTCTGCTGCTGCAAGCCTGATGATCGTGAACCCTCACCTTGGCCTGACTGTCCCTGACGATCAAATCTACTACCCTGGAACTGCTGTGGTGGAGGTCTAGGTGGCCTAATAGAATGTCGGGGTGTGGGACCACCCTGAGAATCTCCCAGTAAACTAGCGGTCCTAGCCCTCTTCTGTCTCTCTCTCTCGACCCTCTCACTCATATACAGTACATGTCGGCAATCCTTTATGCCTTGTACAAAGGCCCGAATTCGCGAGATATCCATATTATTATTTAGTGCAGCGGTAGAACAAGCGTCGATATAGTCTAAGTCAATCCCTCCCACAAATCTACGCACCCTGTCATGCATCGTATCAACAAATGCTGGTGCATATCTAGCCAATGAATCAAATCTCAGCCCGTACTCTCGGGCACTCATGCTACCCTGTCGGAGGTTCAGAAACTGGTCCACCCGGCCATCCCTAATATCTCGAGGCAAATAATGATCTATGAAAGCTTCTGTAAAGCTATCCCAAGTGGGTAGAGATGCATCGTTTCCCATAGATCTCTCCAAACTTTCGTACCAAAATACTTCAACATCACGCAATCGAAATACTGCTAACTCTACTGACTCAGTCGCTGAGGCATGCATGACTCTGAAGATCCTATGAAGCTGATTAACAAAGTGCTGAGGGTCCTCTCACCGATCTATCCCTGTGAACTGTTGAGGATTCAAGGCAAGAAATTCACGAACTCTCGAACTTCCAGCCCTTCAGAAGGTCTGGTAACATCTGGCACAACTGGCTGGCGCTTTGCAGCTACTAACTGTGCTAACATATATACTACACCCTTGAAATCCTAATCAGATGGAATAGGAGGAACTAGAGGTGGTACAGCTAGTGGAGCCAGAAGTCCTGTATCCCTCGGAGGTTCCTGAAGCGGTGGAGAATCTATAAGGGGCAGAGAAGGTGTCTCACCATGGGTTTCACAATGGGCTACCTCCACTGGTGGTACCTTGCCTGCAGCTGTATCTAGACCCTGGCTAGCTGTGGTCTGTCCAGTGTCAACCATCTCTATCTGCATACAAGTATCAATTATAAGCAAGAAACATCAACCCTTAAGACACTGCTCTATAGCACAAGGTGAGCAAAAGAAGGATAGTCATTCTAACATTCCCGGTAGCTTCTTGCTTATCGAAGGTGGTGCACAACACATTTATAAACAAGACTCTACTAGACACGGCTTGCAGACTTCCTAGGATACGACGTTGCTCTGATACCAAGTTTGTCACACCCAAAATTCAAGGGCGCAACTGGCTCCTAATACCAAAACTCAGACCCAAGCCGACCCTGTTGAACCATTTGCTACTAGCGCCTGACAGACACACGCATTCAAGAAAACAAACTAGTATATCCCGGCTTAAAACTAAACCCTCGACCGGTAAAGCCCATGTCAACATATATATAAAAGAAATAGCTACTCCCAAGAGTTCATATAAAGAAATAGCCAACTAGCACAGAAGTCCTGACTGCGCCGTCGAGGCCACCATGATATCTATATAAAAACTGGAAGCAGGTATATATCAAGACAATACATCACACAGCTCACAAGCTTCAGCAAACCATCAAAAGTAGGCCAGCATGGCCATAACCTAGCTCTACACCCCACACACTAATCTTCAAGCCTTAAAGAGTAGTAAAGATTGGCTTGACAGGGCCCCAACCTACCCATAAAAATATACACATCAAAAGCTAACAAACCTCCAAACTCTGGCAGCTCCGGAGGAAAGGGGCGAGCCAACCGGATAGAAGTCAATCGTGCTTCTGAGGAGGTCTACTCGGTCGTCTGTCAGGACCTGCATGCATGAATGCAGCGCCCCCAGGCAATGGGGCGTCAGTATAAATAATGTACAGAGTATGAAAGGCTGTAGACTAAACTAGCAAGTATCATAATATACCAAAAGCAATCAGGTAAGGAAATCAACTTTAGATAAGCATGCCAACCCACTACTGAATCTAATAAAATACAATAATAATCAAACATCAACCTATCCAAGCCCCCATAAGCCCGGTAGGTACAAACAACATATCACCTACTTAGGCCCCCATAAGCCTAGAAAGTGCCAAATAAATCTACATAACCTTATCGGTAGTCCCTTGTCTTTGTAAGAAGTCACATAGCCCTTTTGGCAACGATATAGCCCCGTAGGCAGCGCATAGCCCTCTTAGGCAACATCATAGTTCTGTGGGCTGCACGTAGCCCTCTTTTGCATCACATAGCCTTGTAGACAATACACAGCCTTCTTTGGCGTCAAAATAGCCCCATAGGCAACACATAACACTCTTTGGCATCAATATAGCCCCGTGGACAACACATAGCCCTCTTTGGCAATAGCATAGTCCTATTAGACAACATCATAGCTCCCATAGACACTTCATAGCTCAATAACTAACCACAATAGCCCCAAGGGCGACAACAAACAATTAAATAGGCTGAAGGCGAGCAATTTAGCTATAAACAATATATATGAGTAATGTCCAAGTCGTTCCTAGCTTAGGGTTGTTCTGAACAGATTATGAGTCCCTAAAATGAGGGTTTATAACCACTCAATCAGCCAACCACTCACAATTACATCTACAACATAACTAACATTAACTACTCTATTATATTACTCCCAAGCTCTAAGGAAACATACCGAACGAAGGGAGTAGCCCTAACATACCTTTTCCTTTATAATTTATGCTGAAAATACCTTTTTCCACACCACTACAACACTAAAGAAAAAGGTAAAATCAATTAGTAATTAAGGATAAAAATTACTATGACAATTTGACAATCGATACGGATTTCTATCGTAAACTACAATCCAACACCTAAGGTATCCGTAAACTGATAAAAGGTGATTCCTACCTTTCCTTAAATGAGCAAAACACTTGAATACAATCACTCCACTGAAGAAAAAAACCCTGCTGCCATAACCTCCACGGAGCTACACCGCTCAATTCACCGTAAAAATTATACCAAAACGACGAGCTCGCGATGTAGAGAAATTTTTTATAAAAGGCCAAGAAGAGATCATGAACACACAAGGATGATTTGAGAAGTATCTCACTAATTTTCGTGGGTTTCTCATGATTTGGAATGAAGAAAAATGAAGAAGATGCTATCTTATAAGCTTCCATCGACTTAGAGGACCCACCTCACGTGCCTGCTTGCGCAGTCTCGCAAAAATGCGAATATCTCTCTATTCTGAAGTCGTATGAACAAACCGTTTGATGCGTTTGAAACTAGACTCGTAGACCTTTGATTTAATGGATCGTGGGACCCATAACTCGTTATAGATTGGGTGAAAACTTCCGAAACATTTGACCCAAATTTTAGAGAAATCTTTAAAAAGGCACTTACTATAACTTTCACCCACTTTTATTTTACGACTTACCTTACTTCAAAACTTGAGATACAACCCTTGAACACTTAAAATATGACATGCCACATCAATTTTAATATATTACTCACCCTCTTTGTCTTTCCACGAATGTACGAATTAATTTAGACGTCTAGAAAAGTTGGGGTGTTACATGCTTCCCACCTTAGAAACATTCGTCCTCGAATGCAAAATCTGAGTCACACGGTTATGTCCTTAGGAGTTGCCAAAATTTAGAGAAAGTATCCTTTGTGAATGTGACTATCCAGAACCTGAAACACATAAATTTTTAACCTAGGCATCTCACAGGATGACATAAATAGCTAAGCAATATAGCTCCGCAATAACAGTGCGAGAAAAAATACAACGACGACAACCATAATAAGAAGCAATAATATAAAAAAAATTATAGGTATCTTACCCCACTGCACCAATATAAACTGATATGCCATCACACTGGGGAATGAAATAAGTGAGGATATTTGGACCTCATGTCATCCTCAGCTTCCCAGGTCACCTTTTCTCTATTCTTGTTTCTCCACAATACTTTAACCGAAGCCACCTCTTTGTTCCTCAATTTATGGACCTGTCGATCTAATATGGCAACTGGAGTTTCCTCGTAGGACAAATCCTCTGTGATCTGAACATCCTCAACTGGGAAAACCAGATAAGGGTCTCCTACGCACTTCCGTAGCATCGATACTTGGAAAACTGGATGAACAGATTCTAGCCCCAAAGGCAATTCTAACTCATAAGCCACTCGTCCTACTCTCCGAAAGATTCTATATGACCCAATAAATCTTGGACTAAGCTTGCCTTTTTTGCCAAATCTCATAACACCCTTCATAAGCGAGACTTTTAAGAATACCCAGTCATCGACACAAAATTCTAAGTCCCTTCATTGCACATCTGAGTATGACTTTTGTCGGCTTTGAGCTGTTAGCAACCTCTCCCGAATGAGCTTAACCTGCTCCTCTGTCTGCTGTACTAAGTTGGGTCCAATCAACCCTGACTCACCTACCTCGAACCATCCAATGGGGGACCTACATTTTTGCCCAGACAAAGCCTCATCAGGTGCCATCCCGATGCTGTAATGATAACTACTATTGTATGCGAACTCAGTAAAAGGCAAGTGGTCATCCCAACTTCCCTTGAAGTCTAGCGCGCACGCTCGTAACATATCCTCGAGTGTCAAAATTGTATGCTCAGCCTGGCCATCTGTCTGAGGATGAAAGGTTGTACTAAGATTAACCTGTGTCCCAAGTCCTTTCTGGAAGGACTTCCAGAAGTTGGCGGTAAATTGTGCTCCTCTATCAGAGATAATAGATACTGGGATAGCGTGTAGCCTAACAATCTCTCTAATATAGAGCCCTGCATAGACTTCGGCCGTAAAAGTAGCCCTGACTGGTAGGAAGTGGGCTGATTGCTTTAGTCCGTCAACAATTATCCAAATTGAGTCAAACTTGTGACATGATCGAGGTTGCCCTGTAATAAAATCTATATTAATTGCTTCCCACTTCCACAAAGGAATGGCTATCTCCTGAACTAGCCCAGTGGGCTTTTGGTACTCAACCTTCACCTGTTGGCAGTTAGGACACTGTGCAACAAACTCAGCAACGTCCTTCTTCATCCCATGCCACCAATATATCTTCTTAATATCATGGTACATCTTCATCGAACCAGGGTGAATAGAATAACGGGAATGATGTGCCTCTTCCATAATCCGATGTCGAAGCCCTGCAACATTCAGAACATATAATTGATCGCTACTTCTAAGGACTCCATCTCTTGCTATATCAAATTGATATACCGTGAGTTTACGGTATTTCTAATACATTTCACTTACAAGCTGTGTGTGTCTAGGGATTTTTTGTATTGGTTTTTATGTGTTTTTATCATTTTACAGGAAAGATGTTCCGGCGCGGAAGTAAAGAGACAACTGAAAGAAATGCAGAAAAGGGCATCTACGAAGGTGATCTACGGACCGTAGGTTCACTGACGCATCGTAAATGATGGCCGTAGATCAGCAGGCAATGGACATCAAGGAAATCTAACCAAGTGTGGAACCACGGTGGCCACTGATGGTCCGTAGATTGATCTACGGACCGTACAGTTGATTCGTAGATTCATACTGCGGGGGTTCTAGTACCTAATTTTTGAAGATTCTAAGTGTGGAGCCACGGAGGGGGATTGACGGATCGTAGATCGATCTACGGTCTGTACTGCAAGTCCGTCGTTTGCTTCAGAGAAGCTGATTTTGGAGGTTGAAATATTTTTTAAGTCCTGGCTGACGGAAGGGACTCACGGACCATAGATCCATTGACGGTCCGTGAGTCAGTCTCGTGGAATGAAGACGCGTGCCTGAACAAACTTTCCTTAATTTGTTTCCCTTTTAATATAGGACTTATTTTCTATAAATAGGGCATGTAAACCTCGTTTTTAGGGGTTAGAATTTATTACTTTTGTTTTACTTTGTGACTGGGGAATTAATTTTGCTACCCTAGCAATTCTTGATTTCCAAAGGTTAGTTTTGAAGATTTGTTTTGAAATTCGAGTTGAATTTCTGGGTTTATTTTTCTCAACTAAGTAAGTTCATAATTCTTTCATCTAAAACAATGAATTGTGTTCATATGATTATGGGTAACTAAACTCCACAACTAGGGTTGTGGATGCATGAGCGATTAACAAAGTATGAATAGTAAATAAGCAATTCTTGAATAGTGTTTTGCATGCATTGATAATCCTTTCATTCAAAAGTCTTTTTAACGAGTGCACGCGTTAGAACTCACCTTGTTGCTACTTGCCGGACCAAGGAGGTAATCAACAAGAAAAGAATTATTAACATAGATTTAGTGTGATACTATCTAATAGGCTAGTGTCAATTAGTACGAAGTAATAACTAAGCCAAACATCGATTATGATGTCTAATATGAGGTAAAGGTAAGGCTTAGTAAATTATACACACGTAGCCGGACCAAGGTGCGGGGTGAAATTCTCTAGATGCCGGACCAAGGATTTAGAGATACCTAACTTATCACTTTGCATGTAATACACTAGGAAAGGATTGCTATTACTAGGATTACTAAGTTATGAGCTTGTGGTGAACACGTATACCCTAGTTAATTTTCTCATCTTGATAACAACAAAAATTGACTTTTGTTTACTGATTACGTACTGAATTCTTACAATTTGTTTCACAAATCCCCTTTTTTTATTGCTTGTTTCTAGAAGTACTTTGACTAAACAAATATAAGTGTAAGTTTAAGTTAAGTCTAAACCAGTTTCCTCGTGGGATCGACCCCAACCTACAAGTTGGGTTCTTTACTTGATAACAATCGCTTATGCTTCTTTAGGGAGGTGTAATTTGAGCATATCAAAATTTGGCGCCACTGCCGGGGAAATTTTGCTTTTAGATTAATTTTAACTACATTATTGAACTTTAGTCAAATATTTCCTAATTTTACTTTTTCTTTTTGTTTTTGTCTCTCTCAGGTTCTGACTCTGGTGTATGCCAAGGACACAGAGCCAAGGTGAACCACTTACTCCTTACGATCTAGAGTTGAACATAACTTTTCGAAGAATGAACAATCAAGGAATTCCAGTTAATCCTATCGGAGTAAATCTTGATGATACAGTTGAGTTACAACAGCCGATAGTAGCTGGTGGGGAAAACCGGGGTCTAGCTGAAAATCAATTGGGAAATGCAGTGAGGGTGCACGGTCCACCAGACCCACAACTGCATGACAACTACAGGGGCAACGCCAATATTGCTGACTCTGATAGACCTCTAGTCTTACCCCCTTTGCCTCCGGGGCACACATTTGTGGTAACCAGTAGCTTGATGCAGATGCTTACAGTGAGGGGCTTGTTCTCAGGGTTGCCATCGGAGGACCCACATGCTCACATAGCCAAGATAAGGGTAGTCTGCAAGAGCTGTGTAGGTCGACCAGACTTGGATATGGATGTCATCGGATTGCGAGTGTTTCCTCTATCACTGACAGGTGATGCTGCTATATGGTTCACTGAGCTTCCTTATAACTCAATCTATACATGGAACCAACTGAGGGATGTGTTCTTAGCAAGGTATTATCCAGTGTCCAAGAAGCT
>JAJOOR010016991.1:0-20420 GCA_036250505.1 Solanum acaule
GCTCAATACTACTCCCAAAAATACTTTGGCTCATAAGTGTCTTTAAACACATCTTGCTTTAGTTGAGATAATTACTCAAAACTTAGCCCAAAGGCTCTCTTGGAAAACATGATTCCTTTCTTACTTAAATGTAAAAACATTTATAAACTTCTTTGGGAATACTTAGTTCCCAAATAGCTTTTTGAGAAATGAACTCAACTTTAAACTCTTGACTTAACTTGAAACTCAAGACTCTTACTCGACTTGAAACTTGAACCTTAAAACGACGTTAAAACGTTCAATAATGACTCTTGAAAAGCTTTAAAGACTTACTTGAACTCACTTCCTAACTTTGCTTGACTTGACTCTAACTTCTCTTTAACTTGATACTAACTCGCCTTGAATTGGATTATGGATTCAAGGTATATAATCACATGTTATGGATGAGTTCTTGACATATAAACGCAACTTGAAGTGTTAGAAACAACTTGGAAACATAGGTATAATACCATGGAACATGCATGAAAGAGTAAGGAATGAAAGGGAACACTTGGTGTCCTTGGCGCTCTGCAAGGCGCGGAGCGCCAACCCTTGAAGCTCAGAAGGGTCTTCCTGGCGCTCTGCAAGGCGTGGCGCCCCAAGGGGTGAAGTTCAGAACACTTCTTGGGGCGCTCTGCAAGGCGCGTCACGCCACCCTTTATCCCCGAAAACTTCGACTTTTCTCCTTCTTTTCTCCAACTCTAAACCTCCTAAACATAAGGTTTCCAGCCCCAACACTTAGGATCATCAATCTCCTCAACACACAAAGGATTACAACTCAAAACACAACCGGAAACATGTCCCAAATCACAAGGGACTTCAACAACATAATCAACAACACAACCAACAACTCCAAACAATACAACTATCAACTTCAACAACAAATCTAATCTTTTCTCAATAATATAAAAAAAATGAGTTTGGCGTGTGGGGGAAAGAATCAACCCATCACTATGAACTCACATACCTCAATAGGGATCACCCCCGACGATTTCCACGACGGAAACTTGCTTGATCTCCTCTTTTTCTTCTTCTTCTCCTCTTCACTCTCAAGCCCTAGCTCTCACTCTTTTAAAATATGGGACAAAACTGATCAAAAATCAGTCCAACACTACAATATAACCAATAGAATTGGTTAGTGAAAAGACCAAAATGCCCTTAAAAATTTCCGGACGGATTCCCTGTTCAACTGCCCAACTTCCAAAGGGTATATCTCACTCATACGAACTCGGAATCGAGCATACTCGGTGGCGTTGGAAAGATCATTCCACGAGCTTCGAAAACATAACTGGAACTACTCCTAACTCATCCTGAGCTGGGAGTTATGACTGCTCAAAGTTGACCAAAAATTCACTGATTTCCACACTTAGCCAAATTTCCAGATTTTCAAAATTCTTTCCAAAAATGAAAATTTCCAATTCTAAGCCTCTTCAAAGCCATTTCAAATTGTCGGATGTTACAAATATACTGGTGAATAGAATCGTTCTATCCTGGGAGGATATATTCCAATACAAACCTCGGATGCTAAAGGGGGATAATTTCCTTAAGGGGACACTGTGCATTCAGTGGGCTTGATTTTCTTTCCTTTCTGTTCATACAATGGTTACAGATTCTAGTATGTTTTACAGTTAATAGTTTTTGTTCATTAATTTTTGTTCGTCACTATGTTATTTAAACTTTGAAATTTACTGTTTATGCAAAGTTTTGTTATCAGTAGTATTGAATAAAAGTATTTAAGTTAAAAGCAATATTTAATATGTTTGATCATTCAATAGTTGAAATACCCTTAAAGCAATTTACACCAAAAGAGTTGATTATTGCAAGCCTTTTAGATATATATAAATTTATATCTCGGTGTTCTTTAAGTTTTTTATTACTTGGACATGACTAAAAAGAATATTATGATTATGGTGTACTTAAGTCTTCGTTATGCGAGAGCTTTGAAAATAGGTTAGACTATACAGATCTGCTAGCTCTTACTATGCATGGGATTTGGGTAAGCGGATCACAAAATCTTATTATACATACTTTTACCTTATCTTTACTAGTCTTATCCTGTATTTTGCAAGAGATTGTTTTCAACTTTTAAAATTATGCTAAGACTCCCCTTCACAAGACCTCATTTGTTATCATTAAGATTAACACGTATGAATTTAAATACACATTTGAATATTAAGATATGCATTAAATTTATAGGTTTGAATTAAAATATACATCTCAATATGATGACGTTGCATTAAAGTCTTAATACTAAATAGTTAGACTGTTTATTTACTCAACATTTGAATGTATAAAATTTGTCTTTGTTTCAAACATAATTAATATAAAATTAAAATTTAATACTAAATTGATCTAATATTATATTAATAAAATAGTATTAAAGTTTTATATGGCAATTGGCGGTGTGATGACTAAAGATGATGATTGTATGTGTCGACTTGGGATGATGGTGGTTGAGGATAGTATCTTAAGGTAGAGTGGTTACGTTGGTGATGGTGGAATGATATTGATAACTAATGATGATAGTGAATGATTATTATTCTACACGATCTAGATTTTCTTACTTTTATTTCAGACTTTACTTAAGTGAACCAAGTTGTCTAACGTGTTTCAAAGAGAATGTAAAGATTATAAAGTAAGAACACAATATTTTACGTGGAAACAACTAGCTCAAAAGGTGTAAAAACCACGACCTGTTCCTCAACAGGATTTACCCCAACTTCACTAAATAACTACGAGCCTCAACAAACAACGAGATTACAAGAGCTTATGTAACCTAAAGATTAATCACCTAATTGCATTCGCTGAGTGCGTTTTATGCCTTTCATTCTCAGCTTTTTCTATTTAGGTATCTGAGAAGGGTTTTTTCAAGTTTTCAACGACATGAAATTTTTTTAAAAGATAAAATAGTTATCTTCTCTTGGTATTATAAAAGTAATAAAAGAAATAAATAAATATATTTTAAAAATAGTAGACAAATGAAATTAAATTGAAGGGGTAATATAGTAATTTAAACAATAAATAGAAGACACGGAATTTTACTCATAAATCGCATTCACTAAATGCGTTTTATGCCTTTCATTCTTAGCTCTTTCTATTTAGGTATCCGAGAAAGGTTTTTTCAAGTTTTCAACAACATGACTTTTTTTAAAAGATAAAATATTTATCTGTTATTAATATTATAAAAGTAATAAATGAAATTAATACATATATTTTAAAATGGTGGACAAATAAAGTTAAACATAAGGGGTAATATAGTAATTTCAACAATAAATAAGAAGACACGAAATTTTAATCATAAATCACATTCGATTAATGTGTTTTATGCCTTTCATTCTTAACTCTTTTTATTTAGGTATCTGAGAAGGATTTTTTCAAGTTTTCAACGACATGACATATTTTAAGAAGATAAAATATTTATCTTCTCTTAAAATTATAAAAGTAATACATGAAATAAATAAATATATTTTAAAAATAGTGGACAAATAAAATTAAATGGAAGGAGTAATATAGTAATCTCAACAATAAATAAGAAGACATTGAATTTTACTCATAAATCGCATTCGCTGAATGCGCTTTATATCTTTCTTTCTCAGCTCTTTCTATTTAGGTATCTGAGAAGGGTATTTCAAGTTTTCAATGACATGACCTTTTTTAAAAGATAAAATATTTATCTTTTCTTGATATTATAAAATTAATAAATGAAATAAATACATATATTTTAAAAATGATGGACAAATAAAATTAAACGGAAGGGGTAATATAGTAATTTCAATAATAAATAAGAAGATGCATAATTTTACTTATAAATCGCATTCGCTGAATGTGTTTTATGTCTTTCATTCTTAGTTCTTTCTATTTAGGTATCAAAGAAGAATTTTTTCAAGTTTTCAACAACATGACGTTTTTTATAAGATAAATATTTATCTTTTCTTGATATTGTAAAAGTAATAAATGAAATAAATACATATATTTTAAAATTGCTGGACCAATAAAATTAAGCATAAGGGGTAATATAGTAATTTCAATAATAAATAAGAAGACACATTATTTTACTCATGAATCGCATTAGTTTAATGCGTTTAATGTCTTTCATTCTCAGCTCTTTATATTTTGGTATCTGAGAAGGGTTTTTTCAAACTTTCAATCACATGACCTTTTTTTTAAAGATATATAAATTATTTATCTTTTCTTGTATTATGAAAGAAATAAATGAATAAAATACATATATTTAAAAAATAATGGATAAATAAAATTAAACAGAAGGGGTAATATAGTAATTTCAACAATAAATAAGAAGACACAAAATTTTACTCGTAAATCGCATTCGCTGAATGCGTTTTATGCCTTTTATTCTCAGATCTTTTTATTTAGGTATCTGAGAAGGGTTCTTTCAAGTTTTCAACGACATGACATTTTTTTTTAAAAGATAAAATATTTATCTTTTCTCTATATTATAAAAGTTATAAATGAAATAAATACATATAATTTAAAAATAATGGACAAATAAATTTAGACATAAGGGGTAAATAGTAATTTCAACAATAAATAAGAAGACATATAATTTTACTCATAAATCACATTCGCTGAATGAGTTTTATGTCTTTATTCGCAGCTCTTTCTATTTAGGTCTCTGAGAAGAGTTTTTTCAAGTTTTCAACGACATGACCTTTTTTTAAAAGATAAAATATTTATCTTTTCTTGATATTATAAAAGTAATAAATGAAATAAATACATATATTTTTAAAATAGTGGACAAATAAAATTAAACGGATGGGATAATATAGTAATTTCAACAATAAATAAGAAGACATAGAATTTTACTCATAAATCGCATTTGTTGAATGCGTTTTATGCCTTTCATTCTCAGCTCTTTCTATTTAAGTATCTGAGAAGAGTTTTTTCAAGTTTTCAATGACTTGACATTTTCTTTAAAGATAAAAAATATTTATTTTTTCTTGATATTATAAAAGTAATAAATAAAACAATACATATATTTTAAAAACAGTAGACAAATAAAATTAAACGGAGGGAGTAATTTCAACAATAAATAAGAAGACACAGAATTTGACTCATTAATCTCATTCGCTGAATGCATTTTATGCCTTTCATTCTCAGTTCTTTCTATTTAGGTATCTGAGAAGGATTTTATCAAGTTTTCAACAACATAACGTTTTTTTAAAAGATAAAATATTTATCTTTCCTTGATATTATAAAAGTAATAAATGAAATAAATACATATATTTTTAAAATAGTGGACAAATAAAATTAAACGGATGGGATAATATAGTAATTTCAACAATAAATAAGAAGACATAGAATTTTACTCATAAATCGCATTTGTTGAATGCGTTTTATGCCTTTCATTCTCAGCTCTTTCTATTTAGGTATCTGAGAAGGGATTTTTCAAGTTTTCAACGACATGACATTTTTAAGATAAAATATTTATCTTTTCTTTGTATTATATGTAACTACCTTTTCCCGTTGTTATGGAAAAGCCAATTGGGAAAGAATTTGGGTCAGAAAACTTTTGAGTAGTGACTTGGAAATTTCTAGCCTAGTCCAAATTTGGACGAAATCTGAGTCAGGTAAGGTCTAAGGGAATCTAGTAATGAATGGGAGATTTAATTATGAATTTGATCACATAAATGGATAGCCAAGACGTTAAGGAGTTCGTACAACTTTATGTTATCGAATTCGGGTGAGTAGAACTCCCGAAACTGATCTTGGTGTGAAAGGGTAGATTTTGTACATCAAAGGTTTAAGGTGTTGTGAAATGGGAGCTTGGAATTCAAATTCTGACCTTCTGTCTCCGTGCAGACCGTTGTAGTGGGATGGGCCCCGCTGTAGCGGGATGGTATCCGCTGTAGCAAGACATTCGCGACTTAAATTGGGGAAAAACCCCAATTTCGTTATTTTTCTGCAAACTTCTTTCTTAAGAGGTAGGAGGCAATCCAGGACGAGTTCTTGACAGTTTTCCATGACTTTTGGTGCTAAAGGTAAGGATTTTACTCCCCTAATATGTTTTTCGATCCGTAGAACTTAGATTCTTGGGTAATTATCATTGGGGGAGGGTTTTGGCCTGAAGTTAATTGTGGGAAATGCCCTAGCTGTGTATTAGGATGATGGATTTGGTCTTGAGTTATTAGGTTTGTTATAATTCGGGTAAATTAGACCTTAAATTTTGATTCTAAAATTATATTAATTGTTTGTAGACCTAGAACAAGCGGAAAGAATTCAAAAAGGGAAGGCTCAAGTATCTTAGGAGGATTCAAGCTTGGTTTCGAGGTAGGTGATGGTTTTATTTCCTATTTGTGTGATATATGCCGGTTAATTGCTTTGTTGTATGCATGCATGTATGTGAATAAGGGAATGTGAACCGATATTAATGCAAATGAGTATATGCATGCGAATAACTACATGCCATGAAACCATTGCTTGATTGTATGACTATGATCATTGTTTATTATGGGTGTGATTGTTTAGTCCGTAAAAACAAAAGACCGGGTAAGGAATAATGTTGATCGAGGGAAAGGTATGAGGCCCCCCTCTAGTCTCATGATTCTAGCATGGTCGTTTTTTATTAACTTATACTTAAGTTTTTAATATTGTCTCGTGTTATAGGCTGCAATAATTTGCTCGTAATTTTTAATAGTTCAACTTTTACTGGTCTTAACCTAGATGCATCACTGCATTATTGATCTTGACATACACCGGCTTAGAGGCATAGTTTCCTTCTTTACACGAATGCATCAGACCTAAGAATATTTATATACACGTCTTGGTTTGAATTATAAAAGTTCATCAAGGTGCGTAACCACATTCTTGAATTCCTTTTTAAGCGTCTCAGAAAAGATGTATAGTTGCATTCTTTATCAAAATAGGGTTTTGAAATGTGTCATATATCCTAATATTTACCTATCAGAAAAGGCTCAAAACTACCCTTAAACTATATGAAATAGCTTAAGTATACCCTTAAACTATATATCGACTCAAAAATACCCTTCTCATAAAATTATTGAGCCACACCTACCCTTCTAATTAACGGAAGTATCAATGTGTGTGTTAAATGCCACATGGACCCTACATTGCATGCAAACAGACCCCACTTCCACATAAACGAATTAAATCCCTAATTTCACTCTTTTACCCCTCATTCCATCTTTCCTTAAGAATCAATTTCATATCTTCTCCCTCATTTCATCACTTTCTCCATCAAAAGACCTAAGAACTTCATTCACCACATGGATTTTAAAACAATATGGAATCCCTCTATCAATTCACTTGAAACATCGTATGCAAGAAGTCAAATCGTGTTATCAGTGAAAGTGGAGCAGCGGAGAGGATCATGTGAGGAAGTCAAATCGTGTTATCAGTGACAAAGAAATTACATTTTTATCTACTTGTATTTTTAGTGGTCCATTATGTGTATATTACATTTGAGTGTTCAAGAAATTTCCTACTTATTTTTATCACAGTACATATTATTGCTTTTGTCTTCATGTTTTTTCAGTCATAAAGAAATTGCTTGGATATTATCTTTACACTTTCAATAAACATGGCTCATAATTTCTTATGTAAAGTTTCATTTTCTATTGTTTTATATAGATTATTTTTATTAATTCAGTCTATTTTCAACTAAGAAATATTTTGATCCAAAAGTGAGTTCTAATAGATATTAATAAAGTTGATATGATATTTCAGGTTCAAATTTTATGAGAGGCAATAATCAATAGGTGATTTGCCAAAAACTTAATTAAAAGAATTACTTAAATATAAAATATTTATTAGATGAAGGCTTTAAAATTTTGAGATGCTAACACTACGTTCCTTATATCTACTATAAACTTACTACTAGCGTCCAAATAAAAACATTAAGTATCTTTTGAATTAGAGGAATTGATATGATCATGGGACATTGCATTTTTTAAAGATTACTTAGTTTCTGAGCCTAATGCAAATGTATTATGTCATACACCACTCCTTTAAATATCAAGTCGGATATATGTTAATAAGAAACATATATCTGAAATAAGAAACAAGCAATACACTCATATCAATACGACGTCTTTTTGCTTCGTTGCAACTCACTACTATCAACTACTTAATCCGCATTCTGGATTAAATTTTGATTCATAAGTTTCTTCTTCAATGAATTTAAATTGAGATTATGCTTTTTCAGTAGAACTTTTGAGCTCAACATCCCAAAGGAGCAAAAGCAACTCAACCACTTGAGCTACATTTGATTCCTGGAAATAGTTCACCTTTGGTGTGCTTGCCTTGTGACGTAAGGCGACTTGCTAATAGTTTAAATAATTTGTTATGGTGGAATTATTTTTCCACGTGGCAAAATTTTAAGTAAATGAGAAAGTGTACACATATCGTCAGAAATTAATCAGAGGTTTGTTTTGCTAAATATTGAGTAATAATTTGCTTCATGATAGATCAATGTTCATAATTTAATTAGCAAATAGGATTAGTTTGATACTCCCTCTGTCCCTAATTACTTGTCCACTTTTGAATTGACACACCTATTAAAAAAATTATTGACATAGTGAGTCTACCATTTTATCCCTATTAATTATGAAGTGGATGAATTAAAAATTTAAGATTTTCAAGAAGTTCTACCTCTTTCAAAGTAATTAATTGAGGATACATATAATACGTAAAAAATAAATTGTCCTTTCTTGATTTGTCAAAATGGACAAGTAATTAGGGACAACTAAAAAGGAAAAGTGGACAAGTAATTAGGAACAGAGGGAGTAGTAAGGAGTGATAAGTGCCGATAATTATTTTGTTCTTATCATTTATGGTTACACAAAGAAAAATTGGACCATATTACTAAATTGAGCAAACTACACAAATTTCATTAGTTTAGGATCGAATTATGTGTCTTCACTTTAGTTTTAAAAATTACCTTATGTACCATATTTACTTTGTCAGGTATATGGGAGTCAAATTTGGTGTAATATATTTATTCCACACACACTATATTCGTGTGATTAGTAACTCTCACTTTCCTCTCTCCTATCTCGCTCACTCACCTCTTAATTTTTCTCTCTCACCTGTCACTCTCCCTATGTATTCTATATTTTAGAATGTATCTAGTATCAAAGATACATGTATCTAACAAATGCCGAGAGGGCTATCGTCTTCAAATGCCAAGAGGGTCATCATGTATGCAAATGCCAAAAGAGTCATTGCAACTTAAAATGCCAAGAGGGCCATTACATATTCAATCCACCGAGAGGGCCATTACATCTTCAAATGCCAAGATGGCCATCATGTATGCAAATGCCAAAAGACTCATTGTATCTTAAAATGCCAAAAGGGCAATTACATATTCAATCCGCCGAGAGGTCAGACACGGTAAGGTGAACCACCCAGAAGGCCATCATCTTCAAATGTCGAGAGGGCTGTCATCTTCAAATGCCAAGAGGGCCATCATGTATGCAAATGCCAAAAGAGTCATTGCAACTTAAAATGCCAAGAGGGCCATTACATATTCAATTCGCCGAGAGGGCCATAAAATCTTCAAATGCCAAGGGGGCCATCATGTATGCAAATGCCGAAAGAGTCAGTGTATCTTAAAATGCCAAGAGGGCCATTACATCTTCAAATGCCAAGAGGGTCATTGCATCTTCAAACACCAAGAGGGCCATCATCTTCAACCCCTAAAAGGGCCATTGCATCTTCGAACGCCGTGAGGGCCATCATCTTTAAACGCCAAGAGGGCCATTGCATCTTCAAATGTCAAGAGGGCCATCATCTTCAACTCCCAAAAGGGCCATTGCATCTTCAAACGCTGTGAGGGCCATCATATTCAAATGTCGAGAGGGCCATTGCATTCAAATTGCTGAGAGGGCCATCATATTCAAACCACCAAGAAGGCCATTGCATCTTTAAACACCAAGAGGGTCATTGCATATTCAAATGCCGAGAGGGCTATTGCATATTCAAACTGCCAAGAGGGCCATAATCATATTCAAACGCCGAGAGGGCCATTACATATTCAATCGCCGAGAGGGCCATTGCATCTTCAAACGCCATGAGGGCCATTGCATATTCAAACGCCGAGAGGGCCATCATCTTCAAACTGTCGAGAGGGCCATTGCATATTCAAACCGCCAAGAGGGCCATCATATTCAGAATGCCGAGAGGACGATTACATATTCAAATTGCCGAGAGGGCCATTATATTCAAACCGTTAAGAGGGCCATTGCATCTTCAAACGCTGAGATGGCCATTGCATCTTCAAACGCCGAGAAGGCCATTGCATCTTCAAACACCGAGAGGGCCATCATCTACAATTGTCGAGAGCTTCATAGAATCTTCAAAAGCCAAGAAGTCCATCATCTACAACTGCCGAGAGGGCCATAGAATCTTCAAACACCGAGAGTGACATTATCTACAAAAGCCGAGAAGGCCATTGCATCTTACATTGCCAAGAGGGACATTGTATATTCAAATCACCGAGATGGTCATCTGTATTATATTATCAAATGTGATACTATCATTGCTGAATGGATCAACATCATCCTGCCAATAGATCATCGTCATCGCACCAATCAAGCTTCGACGACATTATGCTACCATTGGATCAACATCATCTTGCCAATGGATCATCAATTTAGCAGCACCATCTTATCAATCGAGTATCAACATCTTCATCATCAATGTAGCAACATCATCCTATCAATAAAGTATCATCATCAACAATATTGCATTATCGAGAAAGTCATCATCATTGTAGCATCATATCAAATTCATCATCTACTGCGTCAAAACCGATGGAGGCTGACGTCAAAACATATAGACAAAAACATGTGCTGAAAATGGTAAAATATAACACTTCTCTATTTAAATTAGAGTTTCTACTAACAAGTTTATTTCAGTCTTTGTCGAGAGCATCCAAGAGGATGAATTCTCAAATCAAACCACAGGTGCAGACGACATCAAAATGGATGCAGCACAATGTGGAACTTTTTCTTAGCAGCGAACTGGGACATAGTCCGAAGAGGAGTATCAAACTCTTCGGACACGAGCTGAGGAGCGACTTCCACCACAATCAAACCACACCCCTATCAGAAGGCATGTGGGTTTTTCTTTGGGTTTATCGATTTCAATTTCGCATCCGGAAAACTTCTTACTCTCACCGGAAGCAACCTTTCTAATATGAGTGAAGTTCTTAATTATGGGTGTGAAGGTCCCTACATTCATGGTTAAGAGGTTGTAAGCCTATTTTTCATACTCAACTTACTTGGTACTCCTCCAGAACCAAATGTTATCTTGCATAATAGATTTCCTTTTCAATCGATCGAGTCGAACTACAAACAACCTGATTTCTAAGGGATATGTAGGCGGACTCAATGTTGAAAACTCGGCTGTATTTCGACATCCTCTGTCAAGTCTTATTCTCGAGCATTTCAGTATCTTCATAATTCGATACCGGGATAACTTTCGAATTCTTTCATAATCGTGCATCAAATCAAGCGTATCGAACTACAAGTGGCCTGAATTCTCATATAGCCTGAGATATGTAGGAAACCCGATACCGGGGTTCGGTCATAATTCCTAAAGTCCGTACCAAAACCCTTTTCAAAAGATGAAGATGTGGTCGGTCAAAATTGGATTCGTCAATTTCATTTGCCGCGAATTTCTTTCATCAATCCAACTCAAACGAGGGACAGTTGTTGACACCCAATTTTGACCCTCCACAGTATAAATTAATCATCGAGTTTTTTCAATTTCAAACAATTAGTTTTATAAAAATTTCAAAAAAATAAAAATAAAATAAATATAGTTTGCAAGTTATTTTAAATAGTTTCGTCACTTTTTATAAATATTTTAAATAATATATATGTTTTACATAATTATGTAAATAATTAGTATATTTCATGAATATTCAAAAATCGTCTCAAAAAATAAGTAAATTAGTTTTACTTAAATATAGAGCCAATTAGTTTGGTTTAAGTAATATTTTATATTTTTTAAACTAGTTAGTTTATAATTAAGTTTATTAATTTGTTTTGTTAAAATTAAGAAGCTTGTTAACTAATTATATTAACTCATTTAATTTAAATTTTAGCTGAATTCACCAATTAAATTCAATTTGGCTACAATGAAAATTCACTTGGCTATTGTGTAATTGCAATTTTAGCCACTCCTTCCTTACCTTACCTTCAACTCAATTTACAAGCCAATTTTGGGATTCAAATTCAGCCCACAAACAACAATTCTATTTTTAGCTAGCCCGCCCAATTCGCAAATAATAAAACACCCAAAGGTGGGCCGACTTTTTCCAGCCCATTTCCCTTTTTTTTCTTTTTTATTTCAGCAGTCTCCTCTTGTTTTCCAATTCTCCCAGCCCATTTTTTCCCCATACATTACAACATTCCCAGCCCAATCCCAACTGACCCAGCAGCCCATTCCCATAAAAGAAACCCATCAGCATACAAAATACAACAGCAATACATACGCAGTAGTATACCCGACCCCATCTCGCTCGTCTTCCTCACGCGAGAACAGCGAACAAATCACGCTGCAAACCCGGAAATCTCGCCCAACTACTCTGCAGAACCCATAACCTAGTGGCCTAGATCGATCACATTGTCGTTACCTTTTCCCCTTTTTCAGAGATTTTCAATCTTTTCCACTATTGCTTTGACAAGAGCAAATAAATTTTTGAATTCAAATTCGAATTCATCCTCACTGGTTTCCCCCCAAATCGATCCAAATTTCCTCCTAAATATTCATCACTTTCATTCACTGTTAAGGGGAGCACAAGAATTATTCACTGAATATCGAGGAATAGGATTCTATTATTTTTTTCCTCTCGAAATCCATCGGAGCTTTGTCGGAGTTCATCAGAATCTCACTTGTGATGGCGGATGCTTCATCGTTAAGCTCGTCGTCTCAATCGCTGCCCAGAGAAAGGTAACACTTCTTCCTCGACAACATTCTCTTTATTTCTTTTCATATTTCGATATTTCGGTGTTAAAAATCTCTGTTTTTGTGGCTGGTTGCTGAGTTCATAATGTTCTTTAAAGATGATACATGTTCCCATGTGATTCCGTGACTCGGCTAAGTTAAAACTTTGGAAATTTGTATGCTATAGTTTCTCTGGTTCTCTATTCGAGTTTGCTTTGTTATTTTTCCTCTTGTATGCTTGCTTGAATGCGGCTGGATTTGTATTGTTTCGTTATTCTCATTGTCTTAAACATCAAAGAGTGCATTAACTTGATTACTGTTAATGGCGTTTTCTATTCGAAAATAGGGGCAGATCTTAAACCAGTTGTTTGTCGTTTTATCTATTGTTTGTTAATGTTAGCAGTTGGTTTTCTCCATTTTTATTTGAATCCTAGGATTGTCTTACTGTCCAACATGCTTTGTTCGGGTTGAGTCTATGTTTCTATTTGGTTTAAAGTTTAGTCAAAATGCTTTACATTTGTAGTCGAACTTTGTAGAATGTGAGTTTTTCACAGATTACTTGAGAATGCATAGTGTAATCTTGGTCATTGTTTGGCCTTGTTTCCTTAAGGTCTGTCGTAGTTCCTTTTTTAAATGGTTTACATTCCTTAAAGTTTTGGTGTTAAGATAAATAGCAGTAGGGGTGAGAATTGGATTTTCCATCTAGGTTCTCTTTGTCATAATTTGTTCCATCTCTTTCTCTTCTAACATTTAAAGCAGCATGTTGTCCTCTTCTCTTGGCTCTTGATTAAAATTCATAGTGTATGCATATTTTAGTCTTAATGTGTGTCTCTTTTAAATGTTGATTCATAGGTTTGGCTTGAAAGTTAGATTGTTATTTTTTAAGTTGTTGGGATCATGTTATTTAAAAGATGTTTTATCTAAGTGTGTGAATAATATCCTTCCATTTCAATTCTCTAAATGATTAAGCATGAGATGTGTATTAATTTCTCAAGATGAAATTATTAGGAGTGTATGAATCACCTGGTGAGCATTAATGATGCTTTTGATGCCTATATGTTCTCTGTTGATACTTGTAGTAATTCGTAAGTGTCTTGAATGAGTTATATCACAATTATCTCTAATTGAATACATAATTATATATATGAATTGTTCAAAACCCTTCACTAATTCCTTTTCCCTTTACTTTTGATACATTTGACATCAATTCGAGTCCATTTTGGACTCCATCCCTGCATTTCGTTGAATTGAGATCCTTATCAAGTCGGCCTTCATTGTTGTTTGAGTTTTGGAAGCTGAAACATGCCTTGGAAAGTTAAAGAATAAGCTGTATACATGCCGTATACAGTCGTATACAACTGATATACAAGTCGAGGTGCTGAAATATAGATCCAGAATGTGGATATACAGGTTGAAGACAAGAAATACAGGTCTCGGGTGATATATGGACAGTATACAGTTTGTATACAAAAATCAGAAATGAGCCCAAAAGCCCTAAGAAAATTCAGGCAGCTTTTGGAAGATAATTGGGCCAAAGCCCATCCGATTTTTGAGCAGCCTTTATAATGGCTTAGGACAGGGAAATGGGGCCAAGGCCCAAGATCAGAAAGGCCCAAATCTCCTTCCCTCACTCTATTTATTGAATTTATTAATTTGTCTAACTCTTGCTTGTTTATTTGCTAATTAATCTTAAGGTTAGCTTAATTGAATTCCTCAAAAGATGAACTATTTCTCTGTGCTTTGTTTTTTTAACAAATCTCATTTTATCACCCCTTGTATTTTCATTTATAGTCTTTAGCCAAAACTTTTTATTTAGTTTAAAATAGTTTTCATATTTTGATTAACCAAAAAATGATTCAAATAAAAATTAATTAATCTAGTTTTGTTAAAATTCTAATTACTTGTTTTTAATACAAATATTTCAATTAAGGTCCAATTTTCTTAAAAAATTAAAAATTGTTCTTTTAACTATTTTCTCAAGTTAATCAAGTATTGTAAATTAATATTATTATTTTTATATTAAATCATTTTCCTAAAAAAATAGTCAAAAAATATTTAACCAAGTCGTAGGACAACTGCGTGTTAGCGGACGCTTCAAATGCCTTAAAAACCTTCTTGAAGCGTAAATAAGAACCTCTTACCCATTTTCTCTAAATTTATAAAGATTTAATCTGTTAGAGTCTTTTTAAATTAAGTGTTCTTAATTTCTTTAAAAAATTAAGTGGCGACTCTTTTCTAAATATTTTTCTCAAATTGTTTTATACTTAGAACATTTCAAAAGTGATTTTTCTAAAGATAGTAAAATTACGGCATGACAATGTGTATATTACATTTGAGTTTTCAAGAAATTTCTTTCTTATTTTTATCACGGTACATATTATTGCTTTTGTCTTCATGTTTTTTCAGTCATAAAGAAATTGCTTGAATATTATCTTACACTTTCAAATAAATATGTCTCATAATTTATTATGTAAAGTTTCATTTTCTGTTGTTTTATTTTTATTATTTTTATTAATTCAGTCTATTTTCGACTAAGAAATATTTTGGTCCAAAAGTGAGTTCTAATAGATATTAATAAAATTGATATGATATTTCAGGTTCAAATTTTATGAGAGGCAATAATCAATAGGTGATTTGCCAAAATCTTAACTAAAAGAATTACTCAAATATAAAATATTTATTGGATGAAGGCTTTAATAAATTGAGATGATAACACTACGTTCCTTATATCTACTATAAACTTACTACTAGCGTCCAAATAAAAACATTAAGTATATTTTGAATTAGAGGCATTGATATGATCATGGGACATTGCATTTTTTAAAGATTACTTAGTTTCTGAGCCTAATGCAAATGTATTATGTCATACACCACTCCTTTAAATATCAAGTCGGATATATATTAATAAGAAACATATATCTGAAATAAGAAACAAACAATACACTCATATCAATACTACGTCTTTTTGTTTCGTTGCAACTCACTACTATCAACTACTTAATCTGCCTTCTGGATTAAATTTTACTTCATAAGTTTCTTCTTCAATGAATTTAAATTGAGATTATGCTTTTTCAGTAGAACCTTTGAGCTCAACATCCCAAAGGAACAATAGAAACTCAACAACTTGAGCTACATTTGATTCCTGGAAATAGTTCACCTTTGGTGTGCTTGCCTTGTGATGTGAGGCGATTTGCTAATAGTTTCAATAATTTGTAATGGTGGAATTATTTTTCCACGTGGCAAAATTTTAAGTAAATGAGAAAGTGTACACATATCGTCAGAAATTAATCAGAGGTTTGTTTTGCTAAATATTGAGTACTAATTTGCTTCATGATAGATCAATGTTGATAATTTAATTAGCAAATAAGATTAGTTTGATACTCCCTCTGTCCCTAATTACTTGTCCACTTTTGAATTGACACACCTATTAAAAAAAATTATTGACATAGTGAGTTTACCATTTTACCCTTATTAATTATGAAGTAGATGGATTAAAAATTTAAGATTTTCAAGAAGTTCTATCTTTTTCAAAGTAATTAATTGAGGATACATATAATACGTAAAAAAATTTTGTCCTTTCTTGATTTGTCAAAATGGACAAGTAATTAGGGACAACTCAAAAGGAAAAGTGGACAAGTAATTAGGAACATAGGGAGTAGTAAGGAGTGCTAAGTGCTGATAATTATTTTGTTCTTATCATTTATGGTTACACAAAGAAAAATTGGACCATATTACTAAATTGAGCAAACTACACAAATTTCATTAGTTTAGGACCTAATTATGTGTCTTCACTTTAGTTTTAAAAATTACCTTATGTACCATATTTACTTTGTCAGGTATATGGGAGTCAAATTAGATGTAATTTATTCCACACACACTATATTCGTGTGATTCGTATCTCTCACTTTCCTCTCTCCTATCTCGCTCGCTCACCTTTTAATTTTTTTCTCTCACTCGCCACTCTCCCTATGTATTCTATATTTTAGAATGTATCTAGTATCAAAGATACATATATCTAACTTGACTTGAAATATGTTACGGAATTATTAATTAGTGAGACAATATATAATTATTTTAAACTATAGAGTGGATTAGAATTTATGATAGAAGTATTTGTGTAATTAAATATTTTTTTCTACTATTTTTGACAGGTTGTTATCTTCAATCAAAATGAATGGATGAAGTCAAGTCGTGTTGTCGCTGACAAAGAAATTATCCTTCTTTTTTCTTTTCACCTTTATCTGCTTGTACTTTTAGTGGTCCATTGTGTGCATATTGCATTGGAATTTCCAAAGAAAATCCTATTTACTTCTTTTACAGTATATATTATTACTTTTTTGACTGATTATTTATCTTTAAGATGCAATGAAGTCTAGTCTTCATGGTTTGTCAGTCACAAAGAAATTGTTATGATATTATCTTACAGTTTTAAATAAATAAGGCTCACAATTTGCTAAGTAAAGTTAGTTTCAAATAAACGGGGCTCACAATTTGTTAGGTAAAGCTTGATTTCGACTGAGAAATATTTTGATCCTAAGTTAAGTTCTAATGGATATCAATAAAGTCGGTATAATATTTCAGGTTCAAATTTTATCGGATGCAATAACTCATAGGTGATTTAGTTCCTTTTGTCAAAAATCTTGATGATAACACCACATATGTAAATGTAATTTTCATTACCAATAATGATTATGTAACAAAGGTTGTTGGTGCTGCAACTTGTCGAATTTTATTTTGATTACAAATAATTTCTTTTTTATTACACAATATTCTATTTCTAGAATATTAGAGATTCATTTTCCCTTTTAGGTGTATATAATATTTTTATTCCTTTATTTTGTTATGTAAATAAGATTAGGGTATAACTATTGAGCATTATAAATTGGGATCTTTTGTATAGTTGATTTATTTTAAAATACAAGAAGAAATTGTATATATCACTTTGTTTATTTTAATATGGTATCAGAGCAGTGTTATTTTTTTTATTTTTCTTCTTCTTACTTTGTCTCATAATCTTTTAATATATTTGATTCTTAAAGTGATAAGATAATTGAAAAGAGTGATGCAATCTCTACAACTAATGTAGTAGATTCATCACATGCTTTAAACACTTATGTTTTTTTGTTTAAACTTGACATTCTTTCTTGGATATTAGATAATGGAGCATCTGAGCATATGAGTTTTGATTAAAAAAAAAAAAAGGTTATTACTTTAAGTCTTCTTTCTAAACCACTCTAATTGTAACTCTTCCCAATTCTCACAAAGTTAAAGTCACTCATTCAAGATCTGTTTCTCTCTTAAATAGTTTAACTGTCCAAAATGCTCTCTCTCTCTCTCTCTATATATATATATATATATAGAGAGAGAGAGAGAGAGACCTTTTTTAGGTTCAATTTGATTTCTATTCATAAATTGTGTAAACAATTTCAGAAATCTATTTTGTTTCACTCCTCATACTTGCTTCATATAGAAGAGCCCTTCACTAAACATCCCTCAAGTGCTTGTGTCACGTCCCGAGCCTACACCCTGGACGTGACCGGCACTCGATAACCATTATTGGTCCAAGTGAACTGTTGGCCTAGCTGACTATTGAGCTAAAGAGTAAATATACATGTAGAAATCTTATACAATTAACATTTAAAATCAATGAAATATATCTCACACAAAAGTCTAGAATAAGCCTGAATATGAATAATGATAATAATGTTTAAACTTCTTAAAGCAAATGACTAAATTGACTCACTAACTCTATCTATCTATGAAACCTCTACTAATTGAAGATAGGTTGGGATAAGACTCACGACTACCTTTCTATTCAACTAACAATGAGTGAAAAATTAAACAAACTAAACTAACTAAATTAGAGCCCTCTGGAAATGAGGAGGTCTCACCAATTATTATTAGACAGAGATCTTGTTGAATGTCTGCTATTGTGAGTACTTGAAACTGCATCATAAAATGATGAACACCAAATGACGTCAGTACATGGAATGTACAGTATGTAATAAGACTAAATAAAATGGATAAATAAATTGAAAAGAAACTGAAAGTAACCTGGCTGAAAGTAAAGCATGAACATTAGGTGAAATCATTAAAACTCCAAATAAAATATGCATAATAGCAGAAAAACTAAAATAATATACTTTACTTTTCTTGGAAGTTTCTCTAAGCGACAATCATAATTATGAGTCTCGTGATGATACAAAGTCCAGTTCACGTTACTATAGTTATCTTATACCTTACCGGAGTATACAACAACACTTAACTCATGGATCTATCTAAAAGGTCCTCAACGAGGCTGTGAAGAGTCACCCGAATCAATGACACGGCCCTTTCTACGCCAACAGCACAGTTTATGGATTTTGAGTTGTCTTAACTGCTACCCAAATCGGTGTGCAATACTAATCTCAAAACATGCAATAATGCTCATACAGTAAAGATGTCCCACTTTAGAGGAAAATTGAAAGCCTGATACTTTGAATCTATGCTCAATAATACTTCATTAATACTGAAGTGAGCTTAAATGAACTTGACTATGCTTTTGTGAAATCTTTTTTTGAATCACTCTTCTCGATAGTCTTTTATCAATGCATTGAATTTACTAAACTGAATGAAAATCTTTTCTCTAAAACTAATTTTGCTTTCTTTAAATTAGCCTTGTTTTCTTCATGAAGATAATGCATAAGAATTGATATATCAAGGCTTTCATAAAATTCATAATTAAATATAGTTCATGGGATGAAATAAGCATGATTAATGATTAAGAATCATCCAATAAATAATAAACTAAAATACCCATAACAAAAATAAATAATCCATGGTAAGAGAGTAAGTAGAACTTTCGAATGTAGTAAACCTTGGTGCTGAAACTCTAGTTAATTATGGTCAGTCGGGGTTAGGTCCTGGTCATATCTCATGATTAGATTTTGGATCAATCATCAGGGTTGTATCTTAGTAAGGGTGTCGGGGTCATGTCCTAGATCGATTATATGAGGTTGGTTTTTCTGGGTTAGAAATTATTTTCCTAAAAAGTAATTTTGATTCTCTAGCTAAAAATAAAAGATACTTCCTGAAAAATATTTTTGAAGGGTGTTGGACCAGAGCTATCCATGCACTCTGTCACAAGACCACCTACAGAAAAACAAACAACCATAGTGAGTAGGAGGAACAAAAGCATAACAAAGTGGTAACAACGATACTGAACTACTGATTAATAACGTTTCAAAGACACTTCATCCAATTCTAAGCGTCAACGATCATTAATCAGTATAATAATCCAACTAAATGAGTTGGGGTCGAATCCCATAAGGAGTGGTACGTGTTTAAGATTCAATAGCAAAGTACGAATATGTTCAAGTCAATCATAGGAATATACATTTACGAATAAAAGCATAATTCAAATTAGGGGGGGGGGGGTGACACAAGTGTCAAATAAGGGGGTTTTGGTTATAACTATCAGCTACAACAACAAC
>JAJOOR010016992.1:0-16468 GCA_036250505.1 Solanum acaule
TATTAGTTGAATTAATTTTGGCCATAGGATATTAACTAATGCTTAGTTTCTTTTCTTTTCATTGTTTTATTCTTAAAGAAGGAAATTTTCGGAAAACAAATATTTCATATTATCTAATGAATGAAACAAGAAGATATAATAAAAAAAAAGTATTGTTCACCTAACTTTAATTTTAATAACAAACTTACATAATAACGATTTCATGAATATTTATAATTACTTTTTTATGCATAAACATGAAAAGTTTTATCATATTTGTTTGACAAAAATGTATTTTAAAAAATCTTTTCTAAATGTCTAAATTCTAAGAAAATAGATAAATACCTTTTCTGATCATTGAGGCATGCCACATCAGCGGGATGAAAATCCTCCTTTATATTATATATAGATTGATTAATGCACTGCGCGAAGTGCGGTTATGTTTTCTAGTATATATATAAAAGAGAATCTTAGGCCCGCCTACGTGGCGCCACCACAAACCAAAATTCCCTTTTAATTTATTTATTTACAAAATTAGTCTTTCCTTTCATGAAAAGTTGTGACTTTAATTAAAAGTTGCGACTTTAATGAAAAGTTGCGATTTTTATGAAAAATTATGACTTTTATGAAAAGTTGTGATTTTAATGAAGAGTTGCGACTTTTATGAAAGGTTGTGACCTTTCCGAAGGATTGCAACTTTTCCAAATAGTTGTAACATTTCTGATAAGGCACAATAAACATTTGTTCACACTACCCTTTGTTGTCTATAAATAGAGGGATTTCCTCTCATTTTAACACAACGAAAATTCTGAACTTCCTCTTCTTCACAATTAAATATTTGTATAATTTGCTCATGTTGAGTGGCTCACTGACACTATTGTTTATGTTACAGATCCTGGTATATATTTTTACAATCATTAATTTATAATTTATGCTTATGTTATTAAGGCTAAATGATAAGATGTTTTCCTTTACATTATTAATGTTTGTTACTACGTAATCTTGTATGTAAGATAATATAGTGTTTTAGTTTTAATGTCTGATAGGTTTTAAGTATTATTTTATAAATTTTGTGATATTAAATTCCCGCGCGAAGCGTGGGTAATTTTACTAGTTAATTATATGGCTTAATTAAGTAGCTTCGATTTTATTAGCCATTCATTGATAAAGAGTACTATATACCCCTCAAAGGCCTTACCCATCGAGAATCTAGATTAATCGAACTCCAATATGATATCCAACACCAAGTGGAAAACCAATAAAAAAAAGTGAGCTTGCATGATGCATCTCAATTAACTATATGGCGCCTTAAGTAACTTGATTTTATTAACCATTCATTGTATTGTATCTAATAAATCCAAGATAAGTTCTCTTGATCACAAGACACAAGAGGCTTGTGAAAGTACTAAATACTAATTAATCACTACTGAAAAAAGTTCTATACTAAACCATTATATTTGTCGCTAATTTTATTTAGTGACGGATTATCATAAAAATGGATATATAAAGTTAATTTTTTTTTAAAAATGTATTTGAATGATAAGAAGGGGAATTGAACTCTATGAGATCGAATTTCCTGTTGTTCCTCAGTAGCTCAGTAATAGAGCGGTCGGCTGTTAACCGATTGGTCGTAGGTTCGAATCCTAACTTATTATAGTAGAACTTTTTATGAGCCAATTATTAGTTTTATTCTTTTATATTTTGGAAAACAAGCAACGTGCAAAAGTATGAGCACATTATTGAAGCTTTGATTGATTTTATCATTTATGAAATAAAATCAGCTTATCAAATAAGTAGAAGACCCATAAGACATGCCCCGAGTTTCATTCTCCCAATTAAAAAGGAAATTCTAGAAAAAATAAAAATATTTTTTTTAAAAAAAATTAAGTATAAATATTTCAACAATAAACAATATTCCATTAATTTCAATTTGTTTATTGTAGTTACTGTTTTGAACCGCTAAAAGATATTTTATCAAATACTTTATAATTATTTTTTGAATTATTAACCAGTGTAACTTATAGATCTTTTTATGTAACTATAAATAAATACAATTTTGTTTTCTAAAAAAATAAAAAATTTATGTCTAGGTTCATATCAAGGATTAGTTAGTTTTGATCGTTAAAAATGATAATTAACCTGCTATTACACGACTCGTAGTCACGTGAGAGGGGGGATTGAATCCAGGTAGTGGCGCCGCAAATCAATGATTTTTGTACTAAAGCTCAGCTGTCCACGTGGGAGAAAAATTCTGTTTTGCACGGCGCAGCCACCTGATCTCCGCCGTAGCCTCCGCCGCAATATCTTTATGTATGCTATGCACCAAACCCATGCTGAGTTGTTGACCATTGCAACTTGGGAAAAAAATATATATGTTGTGTAATTTACTTTTTTTTTTAAAAAAAATAATATTTTTCGTTTTGATCTGTTTGACTTATTTTGATTTGACATGGAGTTTAAGAAAGTAAAGAAGAATGTTGAATCTTATGGTGTAAAATTAAAGATATGTCAAATATACCAAAATATGATGTAATACTGCGGTCTTAAACATGTTAGGTGATAAGTTGAAATTAAAGAGTAGCTAATAATAATAATAAAAAAAAGGGTCATTCTTTTTAAACAGATTAAAAAGAAAAATAGATTAAACAAATTGAAACACAGGGAGTAATCTTGTATAATTAGGATAATGATGCATTAAGTTACTAACAAGTTTATAAATATTTACCACACTATATTTTTATTTTTATTTTTCACTTGGTGTCCGATACCCTCATTAAAATTTGACTATTCTGTCCGATTTACCACCTTATACTAAGTTGAAATCTAATAATAATAATAATAATAATAATAATAATAACAAAGGATCATTCTTTTTGAACGGATTATTAAGGAAAATAGATTAAACAAATTGAAACGGAGGGAGTAATCTCGTATGATCAAGATAGTTGAGGCTTTAAGTTACTACCAAGTTTATAAATATTTACCACATTGTATTTTTATTTTGATTTTTCACTTGGTGTTCGATATTCGCATTAAAATTTTACTGTTCTGTCCGATTTACCACGTTACACTAAGCTACAAAACTCTTTAAACTTTTCTTAGTTCTTATACTCATGGTGTATTTGGTACGAATAGAAAATATTTAATAAAGTTAATGTTTCGAAACCATTTTACTAACTTATTTTCTTTAATAACCCAACACATTAACGTGGAAGCAAATGTGGGATTTGAAAATATATTAGGACATTATTATTATTTTCTGATTTATCGAAAATATTTTTTAAATTTCTACGAGGTAGAAATAATGTTTGTGTATAAATTATAATATACTCTTTTCATACTTAATTAGGATTACACTGTGTATATTATAGTTATTGTTGTCTTTTCTCAAAGAATAATTTTTGCAAATTTTGATTAATCAACCATTAAAAAAATTGTTTTATTTGAAAGCAAAGGATTCGTGCTAAACCTATTGTGGATTACTCTATGACTTCATGATTGAAACAAAATGAATATGATATTTATTATTTTTAATTGACGTAGAAAATTAGGAGTTTAATTAAGTGGAGATTAGAATAAATACCAACTAAATTCCCTTATTATAAAAGAATAAAAATGTCAAATGTTAGGTCCTCACAACACTACCATTTTTACCCAAGCATTTTAAATTATTTATAACTTGTGGTTATAAGATACTAATCATGAAGAGGATGTTAATATTATCTCTAATCACTCATTAAAAATAATCATTATCATGTGGTAGTGGTTGTTGGTGATTTATCTATAAAAAACTCAATCAAACCCCATTTATTTATACTGAAGGATAATAATACTTACAAAATCATGTCACCAAAATGAAGTCAATGCTAAATACAAATTAAAGCCTACCCCTGCTCCGACCAGAAAATATGAATTTAGCTGCGAAATTTATTGACGGTCTAATTTAGTTTTTTAATAATTCCTCGCTGATTCTTAACTAAATGCGATTATATGAAAATTTTGTTGTTTCGTTATGAAATTTTATTTGACGGTAATTCTCCGTTTTCATGTTGTGCCCTCAAATAGTTGCATATTTTGAATTGGACAATTTCTATTTTCCACAAGCAGACATGATAACGTAACCCATGACCCTTTGCAATTAAATTATTGAAATTGATTTGAGTATTGCCTCATTTATTGTATCATAAATTAATGTCCAAACATTGCACTTGCCTATTAAATTTAATAACTTCTGACTTTAATTTTTCTTAAATATAATATTCACACACTTCTTCCAACTTCATGACAACCCACAACCCTTAAATAAATTTATATTATTAGCTTCGACAAAATTTTATTCAAAATTCTCCTCAGATAGCGTTTGGATACACATTACAATTTACACATATTTGTTGGAATAAATATTTTAATTAATTTTGAAATAATACAACGATAACAACAACAATAATATATTTAATGTAATTTTATAAGTAGAATCTCAGAAAGACGATATGTATATAACGTTATTCTTATCTTGTAAAGATAAAGAGATTATTTCTAATACGAAATTACCTACTACAACACTACAAGAAAATGGTGAATTACATGGAGATTTTCTTGGGGATTAGTATGAAAATTTACTAATCCCCAGGAAAATCCCTATATAATTTACTCTATATTTTAATCCTCGACCAATAAAAAGTTCCATAATAAAGTGAATAATATTCCTGTGTAAGTTGGGAAATCACACGTGTTAATATCTGTCCAAATGTCACCACCTTATTGGTTACATATCGTTGTTTGAAGAATGCTTAGATAAGAAAGATGCTGTACTCCTTGCTGACTTTTCTATATTAACGTCAAACAATTGATATAAAGTAGTATTTTGTGTCTAAATAGAAATTACTACTAATATTTCATTCATAATTAATCGACACGCATCATCTTATTTATTGAATAAATAACATGGCTATAATAAATTTATCTAGAGAGACAGAGTTAAACTTTGAAAAAAAAAATTAAAAATATTTTAGCCCTTTTAAGTTATTGAATTCTATATTAATAATTTATATTAAATAAATTTCTCATATAAATGCAATACTTGCACCAAGACTACTGGTTTGCCTTTCATATAACCTACAATTTTTATGGCATACTTTCTTTTTAATTTTACTTCTACAACAATACCAATAATAAGATACCCAATAAAATCTTATTAGGTGGATCTGGAAAGGGTAAAGTGTACATAAACTTTATCGCTATCTCGTAGAGGTAAAGAGGTCAAACATCTCATTAGGTGGAGTTTGAGAAGGGTAAAGTGTATGTAAACCTCACTACTATCTCGTGGAGGTAAATATGTTGTGTTTTGAAAGATCCTTGGCGTAAGTGCATCAAACACAATTAGTAAAAGAATTAAGGAAAAAATAATAAAGAAATCATAACAGTTAATAAGAAAAGCAGTGTAAGATCTACAAGAAAGAACAATATCCCTAATATATATGCGACCTCTTCACTCTTTCCTATATAGAGTCGTGTCCTTGTTTGTATGAAGTTGTGTCATGTTATGTCTAATCACCTCTCCCCAATACTTTTTCATCCTACCTCTACCCCTTCGTGTATTCCCAACACCTAGCCTCTCGCAACTCTTTGTTGGGGCGTGCGCGCACCAACTCTTTACATGCCCAAACCATATCAGTCTCACTTCCCTCATCTTATCAGCCACACAGAGGCTACCCCGACCTTCTCTCGGATAACCTCATCTCTAATCTTGTCGCTCTTAGTATGCCTACACACCCATCTTAACTCTCTCATCTCCGCAACATGTTTCTTCTGATCTTCTGAACATATGAGTTCTCAACTGGCCAATACTTCCAAACAATATAACAAGGACGATCTAACCATTATTATTTATTTTAAAATAGATTAATTTATAGTTTTTTTTTAAAAAAAAAAAGTGTGAGAAACGAGGAGGGTTAAGGATGTAAAATCACTAGACAAAAGAGGCTATAAAAGGAGACAAATGAGAAGATTAATACCACACAAACAAAAACTAGTGAGGCTGAGAGAGAGAGATAATTCATCTATTTCTCACACCTGCACACACCACACACACCAAACAAAAAAGAAAATTAATCACATTTTAAAAAAAATTTAAGTTTTCTTTAATTTTCATTTTATTTCCCCCCCTTCTGTTTAATCCCCCTCTTCTTTAATCCCTTTCTGTTAACTATCTGCCTTTCAAGAACAATTCTTGGATTTTGGGTTTGTGTTTTTGATTAAAAAAAATTAATTTTTTTTTGAAGAAAATGCAAACTTTTAGACATTAATTTCTTAAAAGTCAGGTGTTTTCAGAATTGAGATTTATTTATCATTAAATGTTGTAGAGTTTATTCATTCTTTCTATCTTTCTTCAACTTAGAGGGCTTATTAGTTGTCCCTCAAAAAGTTGATTTTTTTTCTTAATCACTACACAAAAAGGGGTTGTTATTTGAAGACCACTTTTTTTGTAATTAATCACCTGTTCTTTTTATTTGATAAGAATCAGGTTGATTTATTTTAATTTTTTTAAATTAATTAATTAAAATTTGTGTGTTTTAGATCTAGCTATGGCTACTACTACAATGGATTTTTGGACTAGTACTCTTTTAGATCTTAACTCATCAAATTCTGGTGGTGAGCTTATGGAAGCACTTGCACCTTTTATTAAAACTGCTTCTTCTTCTTCTCTTTCTCCTTCTGTTTCTCCATCTTATGATTTACAATCTTCTTTTCTGTCAACTTCATTTCTTTACGAATCATTTTCTTCAATGTGCCAGCCCAATATGAGCTACTACAATAATGGTTGCTCCACTTCCAGCATGATAACCCCTACTTTTTCACAAGGGTTTTCGGGCTTGATGGAAGCGGAGCAACCAAACTCAATTGGGCTGACACATGCCCAAACCTATCTGCCACAGCAAATTATGCCACCTGTCACTTTCCAGAATAATAATCAGTATGTTTCTTACTTGGGGCCAAAGCCGGTTTCCATGAAGCAATCGGGCTCGTCCCCAAAGCCCCCAAAGCTATACCGCGGTGTTAGACAACGCCATTGGGGGAAATGGGTGGCAGAAATTCGATTGCCTAAGAACAGGACCCGGCTTTGGCTTGGTACATTTGATACTGCTGAGGAGGCCGCCTTGGCATATGACAAGGCGGCCTATAAGCTTAGAGGCGAGTATGCTCGTCTGAATTTCCCCCATCTCCGTCATAATGGATCATTAATTGGGAGTGAATTCGGTGAGTATAAGCCGCTTCACTCCTCAGTTGATGCTAAGTTACAAGCCATTTGTCAAGACTTGGCACAAGGAAAGAGCATTGATACTAAAAAGAAGCGAAAAGTGTCTTCTAAGGCGATGGTGGTGATGGTGGAGGAGAAAGAAGATAACAAAAGCAAGACAACTGCGGAAGCCAGGTCGGAAAGTGATGGATCCGGGTCAGGATCAGGGTCGGGTTCTGGGTCATCGCCAAATTCGGAATATACGTTCGATTCAATTTGGGACATGTGTTCCGAGAATTACGTGTTGCACAAGGATCCATCTCAAGAGATTTTTAATTGGGCTTCACTACTATAATTTAATTAGTTAAATTTAGTAGTAATTATGATTATGTTATATTTTGTTTATAGATGTTTAATTGTGTATTAGGTGGATAGGATTAGTGGTATAGCCATTGCAATGAATTTTTGGTAATTGCATAGCTAGTCCTTAGATTTATTGTGAAGATCCAAACTGGGGAGCTGATGTTTTTTGTCGAGGCTAGGCCAGTGGATTTTTTTTTGTTCATGTTTGTATTTTGTTTTGTATCTATATTTCTTTAGTTGTAAGTTGTAACTCATATTTTTTATTCTATTTTTTAACAAGTAAAATTTAAAAATAAATATTTGTGTCAGTATAGTTCTTACAAGAAAAAACAGAAAAAGATATGAAAATTAAAATTGGATATCTACATGTCATAATATTTCTATAATTGTAAAAACCTTTTCATTATGTTGTATAATTATTAAAATTCTCATTATACATTACATAACAAAGTTAGTAATCCGTATGGTTACAAGTCAAACAATAAAATGGGGTAACCATTTCCTCTTAAGTACTCTCCAAAAGTTAGCATAGCATTAAATAACCAAAAATAAAATAAAATAGGTATACTCGAGGTGCAACATTCAGGCTGCCTCGAAGCCGAAAATATAGAGCGTGATGAAATCACAACTGCTATATCTAAAGATAGCTAATAAATAGTAAATGAGACGACACTAAAAAAAATATAAAAAATGCCAGTAAAATTATGTTTATATTGCTCTCTCACAACTTCATTGTCACACTCTAGAACGCTACTATTTTGCTCATCGCTATTATGAGATATTTTATTAAAAATATATTGATTAAACATAATAAAGTATGTAAAGGTAAAATAAATTTAATTATTTGAAAATTATTATTACCGATCTTTTGAGGTCAATTAGTTTAATTTTTTAAAAATAATATCGACCTCAGAATGTCACTATCATGAATAAAATTTTGTTGGGTGTATTTGCCTACCTTCTGAGATCGGTTTTAAGTTTTATCGGATATTTGTGTTAAGAAAACCAACCTCTGGAAGTCAGTTTACTTTGTTGAAAAAAAATTATCCTTAAATATTAACCTTGTGAGGTTGTTTTTTTTTTTTTTTTTAAACCACTTTTAGGGTCGATTTTAGTAGTGAAGTTACACTAATTTTCCTAAGCCGACTCACTATTTTTTCACAAAATAATCATTCGTATGGCATCTATCCATCCATGCTGAAGTTTTTGAGACTGAGGGCTTGGATCGAGGTCCTCACTCTAAGATATAATAATTTCAGGAATAAAATATAGGACTATTTTATTTTGGGTTTAAGTGGAGGTATTAGGCAGTTTTGAAATTATTTATTCCATCATTTATATTTTAGTGATGTGATAAGTTATCCTATATACATAATAGAATAACTTATCTCAGAATAATTAATCTCAAAATAACTTATTTCTCGTCGAACGATCATCTAAAAGTCATCATTAGTTTCATAATTTCCACTCAAAGATTCCAAATTTAGACTTTGGAGTTAAGACAATGGATAAAACACCAAAGAGACAGAACAAGGTGGCACCAAATTAGTGGTAGAATGATTCAAAATCTCTCTTTTCTTAATTTGTTCATATTCTATTTTGTTTATTTGATTAAAAATTGTTGGTGTGTTTGTTGATATCCAATCAAAGGCCACATAATGTGTGGATGGGAGAGGGAAAAGGTAGCCACTATTTTTAGAAAGGGCTTAGCTTGCATTCAAGTTCAAGAAAAGGATATGTGCCCAAGTGGGATGATGTCTATCTCTAGAAATATCAAGTGAAAAGGATATACATCCAATCTTTGATTTTATTGGTTTAATCTAGGGGCGTAAAAAATAGTCCAATTATAGGTAATCCGCCCAACTCGTCCATAATTTTAAGGGTTGGGCTCAAGATAATTTGAATTGGGTTCAATCTCAACTCATCAATTCTGAACCCATTTTAAGAGAATTCCCAATTGAGCCCAATTTAATTTCAAATTTCAACTTGTTTTAAGACTCTTTATTTTTATTGATGTAATGTATGTTAATATATTGAGGGTATGAATTACTATCTATTTTATATTTTTTAGGATTTATCTGTATATTTGTAACTTCTTTTTTAAAATTTTCTTGAGTTGAAACTCAAATTGTGGTTATAAAACTTAACTAACAATATATTAAAATTATTGAGATTAAGCGGGTCAAGACCCAACCCGCTTTTAAGCTCATTTGAGCCCAAAGTAAACTTGGGTGGGTCAGAACCCAACCAAATTTCTATTTCAACCCATTTAAAGGGAAAATGAACAATCAAGTATAATACCTGACATAATTAGTCAAAGCAACAACACTTTAAAATGTCAGAATGACAATATTTTAGAAAATAATTTGTATTCAGATTTTATTATTTAAATTTCCTTTTATTTATCAAAACAGTCCTATATTGGATCAAATTCTAAACCAATAACCGTTTAAAAAGGAAAAAACAATTACACCACTACCCATTACCCTTATTTCCCCACCTTTCACGTTTTCTTTCCTCCACCTTTCACGTTTTACAGCTTTTCTTTCTTCAAGGTTCTTACAAATTGTTCAACAAAATCTCTATTTTAATTCAAGAAATTTCTCGATTGTTAAGCGAAATCTCTATATTAATTCAAGAAATTTCTCGATTGGCAAAGGTAATTTCCATAATTTATTGAGATTTATTTTTGATTGCTTTTTAAAATCACCCATTATGGTGTATATTTCAGATTGTATATATTATGGATTTTCAGTCAATTTTTTTGATTTTTATGTGATTTTGTTTAGATATTCATCAAATATTTATGTATTTCAGATTTTTAGTCTTTTAAACAATTTTTTTCAATTCTTTTTGTGATTTTGTTTTACTTTTTCAGATTTAGTAGAATCTAAAAATTCATTTATATGTTTATTTTGTTTGATTTTTAATACATTTATATTTGATAATATCGAAATTTGCTTTTAGGGTTTTAGATTTTGGGGAAAGCATTTGATTGTCTACAATGACTGAATCAATAAAAATTATTAGAGGTATACCAAATAATATTCAAAATTTTGGGGAATTTCCCTCATTTGATTTGTGTATTACCCAAGTTTTGGGGCATTTCCCTCAAATTTTAGGAAATTTCCCTCATGACTGTATTAGTAAGTCATTTTTTGTATTTTAATCATAACTGTATTAGTAAGACATATTTTGTATTTTATTTTTTGTAAGACATTTTTTATATTCATGTGTATACTCTTTGCAGTTTTAATCATAACTGTATTAGGAAGACATATTTTTGTATTTTATTTTGTTAAAGCAATATAAGTTTGGTGAAAACATAATATATAAAATTGTGAAGAATACATTATAAGAAGGGAAATACAAACTTATTTGATATTCATTTGGCGTTTGGAATACAAAATGATATTGAAATACATCATGATTTTTGGAATACAAACTAATATTGAAATACATCCTGATTTTTGGAATATAAACTGATCCAGAGAAATAGTAACTACAATTTTAAAGTGAAATAATAATAATATAACAAGACTGGATATTGAAATATAAATACAATTTAGTTTGACTACAACTTATTCTATGTTTTATGTTTTCACCAAAAATGTATTTTCATTATCATTTTATTTTACTACTAATTTGTATTTATATTTTTTTTTTTTATTAAACTAGAATGCCAAAAAAGTTGTATTCATTATAATTCTATACCAACAATTTTTTGTATTCTAAGTTATACATATCTTTAGGTATATAGATTGTATTCCATTTTTTATATAATTTAAATTTGTGACTCATATAATTTTTCAATTACACGTTAAATACACAAAAATAAAATAAATTCATAACATGAATATGAATACATTTCGGTTGAACACATATTCAAAGAATTCCAAACAACTAAATATATAAAACAGAGGGCATTAGATATTGGGAAACAATTCCACTCTAATAAGATATAAAATTCAAGCATCATTAACTAAACAATACGCAGTCGAACGCCTATTGTACCCCTTAAACCCACAAGTACTGCAAGAATTCTTGCTCTTCTTCCCATATAGCTCGTTGTACACCTTGTCACGACACTTCTTGGATGGTCTTCCAGGTAGCTAGCTTCAAAAAGAAAAAATATAGAACACACACTCAATACATACTGATCTGTATTTCACCTTTTAGCTCAACTACAACAAATTGAATCCAATATTTAATTGTATCCAGAACTTACTACAAGGCAACAAATATTGGTATACAATTCTTAATTACTTTATGATTTTTAATCCCTAGTTGTACTTGTTCAGTATATCACAGAATTTTTATGACTCTATCCCTATATTGTTACTATTTACATTAACTTAATGGGATACAAAGTATTGTATGCATTAAAAAAAAACAGCTTCCAAACTAAAAAAAAACAAACAATTTCTACATCATAATTTAGATACAAAACATCCAAAAAAATGGGATACGAATATCTCATATTGTTACTGTTTACATTAACATAATGGGATACAAAAATATTGTATGCATTCAATTAAAAAGAAAATAGCTATGAACTAAAAAAAAATCAAGCACTTTCAATCATTCTACATCATAGTTTGGATACAAAACATCCAAAAAAAGCTAAAAATATCAAACCATACAAATATTTCACCGATTTCATCAGGAAAAAAAATCAACCCACTATTATAGTCGAGATATACGAATATATCATCCAAACAAATAAAATAATCGACAAAAACAAAAATACCTGATGTCGAAATTTCTTGAATTCAATGAAACTGATAAAATTATAGTCGTGAATTTTGAAAACCTCTGTTTCAAGAATATGTTGAATTCAACTCGAAAAAGCTTTGAAAATTATCAATTGAATGATTCGGAAAACAAAACTATTTTTTGCAAAATTTTTTTTAGAATTCTTAAGAACAAGGCAAAAAATGCTCGAAAGAAAAAATGGCAACATATGCTCTTTCAAAACGTAATTGATTTATATTTAAAAAAATTTTCCTTTTTAAAATTTTCTATTCTATGATTTTCTCTATTCTGTTATTAATTATCATTCTTTCAAATTAATCAAAATAAAATAAATACATAACTCATCCCTTAACAAACTAAAATATTTTAAATAAATAGTGAAACTATTGCTAAGGAGTCCCACTAAAAACTAAAATATTGTTGTTTTGAAAATTTTCCCTTTTAATATCTCCAATTTCAACCCAACCCACCTGTTTAACACCTCTAGACTTCAATCCTCCCACCCCACCCTACACACCCACCCCTTCCATTATCGTGCTCAACAAGCGAGATAATGTGGGGTATTTCAAAATTAAGTTTATATTATACTTGATTGATGACTTGATGGTATAAACTTATTATTCTGGATATTATTTTATCCACAAATTAGACATTAGTTTAGAAATTATAATTTCATTTCAAGACTATAATCCTAAAATAATTTAGTGTGCAAATCAAAACAGTCCTTTTAAGTATTCATTATTTGAAATTTATTGACCCGGCTAATTAGATTTGAGTGGTAGAAAACTAAAAGTACTTATAGAAGAGGACTTCATTTCTAGACTAGTACTATTTATGTGATACTATTTTTATTAATTCATATAAAAAATGACATATTATCATTAATTTGAAAGTAATGTATGACTAAGTCAATTCATCTCGTTCTTCTTATGTGGAATTTTTTTTTTCCACACTTAGCTAATTGAAAGTAACCATTTAGATTTATGACAAACCTAGAAATTGAATATTAGTCTAATTTAAGTACCTCATCAGTTGTCTGAGAATGTAGAATGTAAGAGAAATTTAATTGTGAAATAATATATAAGAAAATATGTTGTATTTTGGCAGCAATTAACACTTATTACAAATAAGATTTTGTTGCTATAGCAAAAGAGATAAATGTTGATTGATCTGGCTAATTACACTTAACGTAGTAAATTAAAATGATTGAATAGTTAAAAAAATGAGATTCTTCAAACACGCATCAAATATTGAGATCGTAAGAAAGACAGAGATTTTACTCATCATCAGCAAGAATATATAATAAATAATAATAAACTTGTTCATTTTCCAAATTTACTAGGCAATACAAAGGTAGGGTAAAAAAAAACCAACTTACAATTAAGCTGTACAAGCTAATACAAAGAGGATAAGAAGAAGAAAAAAAGGAAAGCAAATTCTGTTGTATTGGAATAAACAAGAAATTCTCTCCGGACTAAGTCTAAAAAGGGCACTATGCTTCTGCTATGCACAGGGTTCGAGAAGGCGGGAAAGGACCAAATCACATACACTATTGTATGCTTATCTTATCTTGCATAATTTCTGAAAGATGCAGTTTCCACGACTCAAACTCGTGACCTCATGATAAAGCTAAGCTATGACTTGCTAAGACATTTCTGATTGATTACATGACTATTTTTGGTCAATATATTCACAATTAAACTACAAGAAACCCTAATATTTTTATTCATTGAACTTATTCCCCAAACTTTAAATTCTATAGGCACATCCATCGATAGAGACAAATATAAACGTTGATTCTTCGAATTCGTGCCATTCATACCCCTTTCTACCTCCTCAGGCAATTTATCGATGTCTCCATTACCAAGAATAACCTCGAAATCCATCGAGCTCTTAGGGTCTTGCTCTAATTCTGGAAAATCTCCGCGAGCAATTTTCTTCTGCTTGAAATACAAAGAAATACCTCCGTCCCCTTTATGATTATACGAAATTCTTGACATTTGATTCATGTTCTTGGCTTCAATTGTAACGTCATATTCATAATGAGGACGTTTATCGCGATGATTTTTGTTTAATTTCTTGACTATGACTTGTTTCACGTTAAATTGTGGATCATTATGCTTGGTAAGTAATTTGGCAAGACCTATTACCAAACCAATAATAATTCCAACAATTACTAACGTTATAACTATACATATATAACGTCGAGAACAACAACAAGAACGAGAACTCCCTCCTTGTTGGTTGATCTTGTTTCGATGATTCTCGATGATGATAGCATTTTCTGGTGGTGGGACACGATAGATTTGGTCTTTTGGAACTTGAACAACGTAAGTTCTTGAGGAAAAATGTGGTGATTGAGTATTAGAAACGTCGTGATCATACGTTGTTTGGTTTCGGGGGAATTCATCGTCACCATGTTGAGCTTGGGACCGCTCTTCCATGGAAATATGGAGAGCGGTGAAAGAAGGATTTTTAGGGTTGTAAGTTTAAAGATGGACAAAAATGTGATGACTAAGTTTGCATGGGAATAGGTGGTTGCATTTGCATGGGGGGGAAATGGGGATGTTGAGCTATGAGAGTGGATAATTTAACATGTGTCTTCTAATTAGTTTATAACTTATTGTAAAAATGTTGATTGTTATCCCATCAATATTATTACAATTAAATGAGGAATATGAGAGATATAATCAAATGTTTTATAAGGTGTAGTAGTTGTTCAATTTTACATGGTACATGATAGAGTAGTCCAATGGACAAATATTCTATGAGATTTATTGGGCTAAAGCGTACCATGCATGTTATGGGCTTGAATTGATATCAAAGTTGGACTGTTGTTTAGTATGGTGGTTAATTAGGCAAAATTCAGTGAGGACGTTGAGTATAAGGAGATGTGTATATGATGCTCATGACGTAGGGTGGACTAACAAAAAGGATTGATCTTTTGACTTGGCAAGCTTTAAAAAAAGGGATACATATGACATATTAGGTGAATCTCACATCGGATTAGAAAAGGCAAATGAAGATCTTTATAATTAAAGCATATCACAGAAGTCCACATTTTACCTGCGCTTATAGGCTCGATGATAACCTAGCCAAATGGACAAATTTGTGAAATCCATTGAGCAAAAATGAAAAAATATGTACATACCATATACTTGAACTGTGACATAGTCCCAACATAAGAAAGAGAACCTGGAAGCTGAACATATACAATATGTTTTGACTAATATGATGATATAGAAGGTATCTTTTGACTAATAGGAGTGGTTAGGATCTTTTCATTTCTAATCAAAAGTTTTGAGTTTGAGTTTCTTTTGTTAGCCATAAGTTAATTGATGAAAGCTCGAATTTTATTGACTTTGTAATATATATATATATAAAATACTATAACAATAGAAATATTTAGTGGCAATAGATTTTCTTTTTAGCGACAAGATTTATCACAGTAAAAATATTAGCAACAATTAAGTTAACGTCATTGTGCCTTTAGCAACATTGTTTGTTTAAACTCATATTTATTATTGTCACTTAAATATAATATTGCAATGATTATATAATTACCACAAAATTCTTTATTTGTTATGAGAATTTTTAATTAAACTTAAAATAGAGGCTAACTAGCTCTAACGACCCTTGCATAAGTACTTCAACAACAACAACAACACTTATCCCTAATAATTATGATTAAGTTGGTAGCTAATTGTGTATGTTAGTGTCCCAAATTAGCTGTGTTAATAATTTCACATGATTGATTAGGGGTGTGCAAAAACCGATTTAACCAATAAACCGAACCCAAAAAAACACTATTGGTTTATTGATATTGGGTTATTGGGCTAACAGTTTTTAAACGGTTTTGCAAAAAAAATTATTGAGTTATTGGTTCGGTTTCCGGTTTTATGATTTTTGTTAATGGTTAAACCGATAATCCAATAAGACTCTACTAAATTTACTAGTCTTATTGTTAATGATTAAACGATTGCTACTTTCACACTTTTTGTTAATGGTTAAACAATTGTTACTTTCATACTTTTTCCTTTGAATGTGTCTAGTGTCTAAACTTGCAAGAAAAATTATTGTTACTTTTATGATTATTACTTTCATGCCAAATGCTGGAAAAATCATATGGTTTAT
>JAJOOR010016993.1:0-14883 GCA_036250505.1 Solanum acaule
CAAATCTCTTTCCCTCCCTTCTTTGTTGTGTTTATGTACTCGTTAATATTTGCCGCTAACCTTGAGGTCAAACAATTCAAATCCCCGTAAGACGCCTGTTATGTTTTATCAATTTAACTAAATCAGTCATCTTTTTTAACAAGACTCAAAAAAATAATTTTACAAGATAGCTCACTTAGATAATATTTAAATATTCCCCCTTTTCCCTTTAAAATAGTTCTAATAACAAAATAGTTCAATTTTGTAACTCAAGCTAAGTTAGGATTATTTTTAGCCAAATAATTAATCGCCGGATAACCGCGTATTAGCGGATATTTTGGGTGCTTTAAACCCCTTCCCAAAATGCTAATAAGAACCTCGAACCCTTTGTATATTTTCAATTGATTTCTGTTTAATCTGTTGAAAAAATTGATTTTCTTAATTTCACCTTAAAAATTAAGTGGCGACTCTTAAACCAGTCCCAACATATTTTCCAAATAAAATAGAATGACGACTTCGCTGGGGATTTGAATGGTTCTAACCTTAAGATTAATTTATTTGGCTACGTATTTTAACTGTCTACTTGTTTTATTTATTGTATATATTGAATTGTGGCATTCATAGCACCCGATTCCGCCAAACGGCAAATAGATTGCATTAGAAAAAAGGCGATTACGTGGCTTACCACGGCTGTCCTTCAGAGAAAACACAAGTTGAATTTTTGGAAGTGATAAACGAATAGTTAGCTTGTGGTCATCCAACGTCGTTTATTAGACTTCACCCCGTTGTTTGTTCGACTCGGGTAACCGTCATTTCTAAACCAATTCTAGTCAACCTAGAGTAGAGCGAAATCAAATCCAAATCTAAGCATTAGCCTAAGACGGCTTAATACCTAAGGCGCATTAAGTCCATTAGTAAAACCGCCAAAAATCATGTCCAAGGTCCATGACCTAACGACATATCATATTATTTGACATTTGAAAGATGTATGTGTGGAAACCTAATTGTTGCCTATTTGCGGGGAGGGAATCTTAACCGGGTTTTATTTTGTAGGTATGGATCGATTTCCCAAATTCGACATGGTAGTGGAAGCTCCAGTTTTGCTCAAGATGTGGTACAACGACCTCACTGTAGTTCACAAAAGGCCCTCAACAAATATATAGGAGCCCTAACAGAACTCATCAATATGGTCGGGTGGCCCGAACTGATTGAAGTTCTCACAGGCTATTGGGACAACGAGAAAATGGTGTTTCGATTTGGAACCATGGAAATCACCCCGATAATTGAAGAAATTCGAGATGGAATAGACACAGTCGATACAGGGCTTGAAAGAAGAGTGAGAAAACAGGAACACATCTTAATCCCTAACAAGCCTACTCTCGAGGATATTACGAATTGGCTCGGATTAAGAAAGGATTACGCCTTCTGGGTCGAAGGCTCTAGCGTTTCTTTCAAGGATCTCTACGTTAGATTTGGGAATGTAAGCTTTTATACGAACTACAATCAAGAGTTCAGGGTTACCTTCAGAGAATGGGACGGGATCAGACCTTTGACATTCACTATCGCGCTATTAGGCACTATGGTTTTTCCCCACGGCCCGAGCCTCAGTATCAACACCCGGGTGATAATGCTTGCACACACTTTATTCCACGGACATATGAACCAAGGGCAAGTAAAGTATTATCCTATCGCACCTGTCATCCTTTCTCACATGTACCGTGCTTTGGGAAAATATAAGGAAGGACATCGTTACTTTCAGGGTTGCAACCTTCTTCTTCAATGGTGGATAATGAGTCACTTGGTGAAGAGACACGGAACTCAAAAACTCCATACCCTCGATGAGCATAATGCCCTTAAGAGTTTGAATGACATGCTGTTCTGGGCAGACTTAGAAAAAAGAAGAACCAGGGAAAGATGGGCTTAAATTTTTTCTGAGTTGAGAGAAGAAAATATACAATGGATGTTCGACCGCTTCATCTCGAAAGATGCCATAGTACGGGGCGACAGAAAACTTGTGCTTCCTCTACCAGGTATTCGAGGTATCCGCCCATATACGCCCATCCGGGTCCTGAGGCAATTCAGAAGAAAACAAACTACACCCCCAGAAGCATACTACCGTATCTATGTGTTTGACATCGAGGATGATAGAGTGCCTGAGGCTTCAGAGATGCTGAGAGAATGGAAAAGAGCAGTGCGAATGAACAAGGACACAATTGCCATAGATCGATTTAATGCGAGGTACGATGAAACTTACAAAGCTTGGTTGAAGCGCATATACAGGGTATCTTCTTCCCAGTTCCAAACGTTTATCGTAGTATGGAGGACAAAGAGTCCAAAGCTTTGATAAAATTAAGAGAGGTGAAAAAGGAATCTCAGGAAATGTACAATGAATTCCTTCGAAAGCAAGATGAGGATAAATATGCCTTCGAAAGTGTAACGCAAGAATTAGAAAGCTTGAGAAGCGATCTGGGAAAGCTCAACTTATGGATTGGAGATAAGAAAAATGGGATGTGTCTCGAAAATTGGGAAGAGAAAGGCCGCTGGAGCGAAGGATACTTACTAATGATTCAATACAGGCTTCAGCATCTCATGGCACAGAACAAGAGGAGCAGATCAGAAGCAGGACCATCAGGAACCTCCTAGTGGATTTTGCCCCTGCGTGGGTTTTTCTGTGTATTTGTTGTTATTTGCCCCTGTGTGGGCTTGCCTTTCTTGTATTTTGGTACTCTCTGCAAATGACCCCTGCGTGGGCCTTTTCTTTTGTGTTCCCCGTCTATTCCCTACTTCCCCTGCTTATTTTCGCTCTTTTGAACATCATTTTATATGCGAAATTTGTTTTGGGGTAACAAAATGGTTTAATTCTACACATACATCTTTCAAATACGCTAGGCCTGCCCTTGGCATAAAAGGGTCCCCTACTTGTTTAAGACGCGCGTTAGTCGCTGGTATGCTTTAACTATTTATGTGATTTTGTTGCTTTGAATGAGGACGTTTTTATCCCACTCCTTTTCAAAAATTTCCGAAAAATCTCCACAATATTGAATACAAGTCACTACCCTAAAAATGTCCGACCAAAGTTTTCTGAGTCTTAAGTTTCTCAGCCAGAAATAAAATTCTACTACCAAATCCTAAAACAATACTCTGTCATCTCAGGAAAGGTAAAATTGCTGCTAAGATGGAGAAGGGCAAAAATGTCAAGGTGGAGACAACTGAAGAGAGTCTAAGGATGAAACTGCTTCGATTCAAACAAGAGATTCGAGAGATGGGAGAAAGAAGGATGAAAGTAGAACTGGTCACCGCAGCTGCGCAAGCCAAAAGTACAGCACTAGACACGGAGCTGGCGGCTAAGATGACAAGATATGCTATCATAAATGAAGAGACGGTCGCTATGCGGAAGAAACACGATGTCTTCCACAACGATATAACCACGAGGCTCCAAAAGCTATGTGGAAAATACTCATTCTTCAACCAAGAGGCCAACGTCAGTAGTCCTGAACGCACTGGACCTGAAACTGTTGAAGAAGATACCGGAGAGGAAATTGTCTATATGCCTCCTTTCCAGGGACGATGGAAAGAAGGGAATGAGAAGAATGCCCCTGACACATACGGGTTTACCCCTCGTGATTAAGGCGACAATTGGGAGAAGAATGGCTTGAATGGGATCACATTTTATCTTTTAGGAGCTTTTATTGTATCTTTTCACTTTCCTTGTAATCACCAAAAACGAATGAATGAAAATCATAATTTCCTTTAGCATTCAAACTACGTAGGGCCTGAATTCTCCTTGGGAGATACGTAGGCAGCCTTTCAAGGCCCGGCCCTTATCTTTTTAAAATTTTCTTTTACCCTTCATTCTACAAGGAAACATTGAGTTCAGATCAATAGATGCCGGAAGATGCAGCAAGAAGACCTTAGCTCAACGCAATTCAACATTTCTGAGTCACCAACCTCAAAATAAAACGAGCAAATTCCTGCTTGTTCAAAAAAAAAAATCAGTCCCCATTATTCGTGGGATAATATGTTCTCAGACAAATCGACAATTACGTGTTTATCTGCTTTTGGTGTGATATCTTGCATTATTCATCCATAACTAATACTAACAGATTCGCCTTTGAGTTGTTTTTCTCTACAGGTAGTCAGAACTGGTCTGTGTCGATAAGCTGGTTGATCATCCTTATTTCACTAGATCTAAAGGTCCTACAGATTCCTTCCCCAATCAAAGTTCACAAAAGGGAAAAGCAGCGATGAGTGATAACAACGAAGAAACCAGCCTTACTGATGTCGTGGTGGCTCAGCCCGCCCTTGCTGATTAGAATGAACTGATCCTGCAGTTGATGCAATAAATTGCCGAGATGAGGGTCGAGATGCAGAGAAAACACGATTTGCCTCCTCCGATTTTTGTTGTCAACGCTCAACCAGACGGAAGACCTCCAGCTCAAATTCCCCCTTCTAATGTGGAACAAGCTCAGAACCCACCTTCAAGTCCTGCTCGTAATCCCCCCATCATTGACCTTACCACCCAAAACCCCCATTACGCCTCAGTCTCTTATCAAACACCACCCCCTTCTCAAAATACTAACATCCAAGCCCCACTCCCTCCCCCCCAAATGCAAACCACCAAACTGGCCTACCCCTCATAGCCAAAACACTAATAACCTACGCACTTCCCTCCTTCACCAAAACCAGTATACCAGTCCCCAGACTTTTCCCCAAAATTATCACGCCCCTTTAAATTGCCAAAGTCCATCTATTGCTCCACCACTGCAGCAAAAATCCACTTTCCAAATACCGGTCCCCAACGAGCATGACGCCCATGGTTAAGAGCTTGACCACTATGAGGAGAGGGAGAGAGAGTGGAGGTCAAAGGAAGAGACCGCCAAGATAGATATGAAGGAGGAAATTAGAAAAGCCATGAAGGAGTTGAACTGCATTCCTGAGGTCGCCGGGTTGAGTTACGAAGACTTGTGCATTCATCCGAATTTGGACCTCCCGGAAGGGTTCAAGGTGCCAAAATTCGACATCTTCGGAGGGACAGGAAATCCCTTAGCACACCTGAGGGCCTACTGTGACCAGCTCGTGGGTGTCGGGAGAGACGAAGCTTTGTTAATGCGGATTTTTAGCCAAAGTCTGAGCGGAGAAGCTTTAGATTGGTTTACGTCTCATGAAACGAGACAGTGGTCTAGTTGGAACGCTCTGGCTAAGGACTTCATCGAACGATTCGCCTACAATGTGGAGATCGTTCCTGATCGTTACTCCTTGGAGAAGATGAAGCAGAAGCCGACCGGAAGTTACAGAGAATTTGCATATAGATGGCGAAAGGAGGCAGCTAGAGTTAGACCTCCTATGTTAGAAAAGGAAATCGTTGAAGTGTTTGTGCGGGTGCAAGAGCCCGAATATTATGATAGAATTATGTTGCTCGTTGGAGCAAAATTTGCTGAGATAGTCAAGGTAGGTGAGACTATCGAAGATGGATTGAGAACCGGGAAGATTGCCCGTATTGCTGCCTCGCCCGGATCTTCGGGTTTGTTGAAGAAAAAAAGAGAGGATGTGTCCTCTATCTCCTATGAGGGGAAGAAGACCCCAAGGAAAACCTCATCATACCAAGGTCGTTCTCGACCTTCACAGAGTTCGTACCCGGTTTGTTATTCACAGGCTGGTTACCAAAATAATCCTCCCCCGAGTTATCAAAATACCCCTCCTCCCATTTATCAAACTCCCCCTACTATTTACCAAATTCCCTCTCCAATTTACCAAACTCCATTTCATCACTACCGGAACGTCTCCCCCAACTATGCTAATGTTCAGACAAATTACCAAACTCCTTCTCCAATGTACCAAACCCCAGCTCCACTTTACCAAAATACCATCCCGAACTACCAAGCTCCACAACCAAATTACCAAACCAATTCATATCCCAGATATCAAGCTCCCCGTCCAAACGCCACAAATTATCGTCAAATGCCTCCTCCCCAACAGGGCAACTACGACTCCCGTCCAAGATTTGAGAAAAAACCAGCCGGTAACTTCACTCCCCTCATTGAGAGTCGGACCCAGCTTTCTGAACGGTTGACTGCTGCAGGATTTATTCATCTAGTGGGGCCCAAGCCGGTTGACACCAGTTCAAAGTTTTACAGGCCTGATCAGAGGTGCGCGTATCACTCCAACAGTGTTGGACATGATACCGAAGATTTTATCAACTTGAAGCATAAGATTCAGGACTTGATCGATCAGAAAGTGGTCTCTCTCCAGACTGCTGCACCTAATATCAATAGTAATCCTTTGCCAAATCATGGAGGCGTCAATATCAACATGATAGAGACAGATAATGATTGGTGCATAACAAAGGCGATAGTTTCGGTCGTTCCTGATGAATTGGAAAGGGCTGTGGCCTCCTTAAGCATTAGAGAGAAAGAAGAGTTTGTGATTCTGACACCCCAGAAGGCTGTTGCCTTGGTGCCAAGAGAAACTCTTGCCCGACCGAGGTTTGTGATTGAAACGGCTGCAACTCAAGGCATGACCAGATCCGGTAGATGCTACACACCGGAAGAGTTGGCTCTAGGAGGGCAGAAAAAAGACGAGACAAAGAGGCCGATTAGTGAAGCTGAGGCTGAGGAATTCTGGAGGAAGATGCAGCCGAAGGACTATTCGATCGTGAAGCATCTAGAGAAGACACCGGCTTAGATCTCTGTATGGGCCTTGTTAATGAGTTCACAAATGCATAGGCAAGCTCTGATGAGGGCTTTGGATGACACGTATGTGCCTGTGGGTACTAACAGCGACAATCTAACAGCCATGATAAATCAGGTCATTCGGGGACATCGAATCAGCTTTTGTGACGAAGAGTTGCCCTTTGAAGGCAAGGTGCACAACAAGGCTCTGCATGTCACTATCAAATGCCGAGATAAAATGATAAATCGTGTATTGGTCGACGATGGGTCCGGTCTCAACATCTGCCCTCTTTCGACTCTGAGGCAGCTGAAATTCGATTTGCGGAAGCTTCACCAAAATCAAGTCAAGGTGAGGGCCTTTGATGGAATGCAGAGAGACACATTGGGTGCGGTAAACTTGGATATTCAGGTGGGTCCTGCGGATATTAACGTGGAGTTCCAGGTGTTGGATATCAACACAAGTTATAATCTGCTTCTGGGAAGACCATTTATCCACATGGCTGGGGCTGTGCCGTCTACCCTTCACCAACTAATGAAATTTGTTTGGAAGGACCAGGAATTAGTCATTTATGGTGAAGGGAGCCATTCCAATGGGTACGCGTCAATCGTTGATGATGTCTCTCGGGGTTATGATTTCTACACAGTGGAGCAGGTAAATGCCACCGGTGATGATTTGGTTCCAAAGCCTCATATGCCTGCCGTGTACAAGATGATTGCTACTGTGATGCTCCAGAACAGTTTTGAACCGGGTTTAGGGTTGGGAAAGCATTGTCAAGGAATTGTCAAGCCTATTCAAATTCCCGCTAAAGGTGCAAAATTTGGTTTGGGGTATGTCCCCACAGATGATGGAGCAGAGGTGAAGAGCAAAATCGTTGATCAAGCATTGGCCAGGCCAATTCCTCATCTGTACCAGTCATTCTCAGTACGGGAGTACGCCATCGACAACAGTTTGGGGGAAGGAATCTTGGGACTTTTTGAGGAGATTGATGCGGTCATCGAAGAAGGGGTTGGAACATCAGGCATCCATGACGCAGAACCTGAGGAGCAATTGCAGAACTGGACCTCCATACCACTCTTGATTTCCCGCTCATCTGAGTAGAAAAGACATGTGTCTTTGTTTATTTTAAAATCGGTGGTAGTTCGGAAGAAGCCCGAGACCCACCCTTTATGCAGTTTTATTTGTTTGAAGTTTTTAAATTCCCTTGTAATGTTTAAAAGAGCAAAATGGCCCTCGGCCATGGCTAATGTTTGTGCTTATTTTTTCATTTTAAATGAAAGCCTTTTTTATCAAAAATTGTTTATTTATATATTTATATTTTACTTTTCTAACTTTGTCTGTTTATGATTTTAGTAATAATAATTTAAAACCTGTCAATGTCATGTCATGCCATGAATCGAGTGAACAAAATGAGGCAGGTAATGATGAGTGCGAGGAAGACGAAGAGGAAAATAAGGTACCCGAACATGTTGCTGAGGAGTTTCGACGATTCGAGAATCAACACAAGCCAAATCTTGAAGAAACTGAAACTGTGAATCTCGGAGATGAGGAATGTGTAAAAGAAGTCAGAATCAGTGTCCATCTTATTGAAGCCCAAATAAGAGACCTAGTTCGTTTGCTTAGCGAGTACATTGATGTATTTGCCTGGTCTTATAAAGACATACCAGGGTTAAGCACGAATATGATGTCCCACAAGTTGCCGATCAATCCAGATTTCAGCCCAGTAAAACAAAAGACTCGAAAATTCAAGCCTGAGTTGAGTTTGAAGATCAAAGAAGAGATTACAAAGCAGATCGAGTCCCAAGTAGTGAAAGTGACACAGTATCCGACTTGGTTAGCTAATGTTGTTTCGGTTACCAAGAAAGATGGAAAAATCAGAATTTGTGTTGACTACAGAGATCTCAACAAAGCTAGCCCGAAAAATAATTTTTCATTGCCAAATATTCACATCCTCAATGATAATTGCGCTAAGCATAAGATGCAGTCATTTGTAGATTGTTATGCGGGTTACCACCGGATCCTGATGGATGAAGAAGATGCAGAAAAGATAGATTTCATCACGCCTTGGGGTGTATATCATTATCGAGTGATGCCTTTTGGTCTCAAGAATGCCGGTGCTACTTATATGAGGGCCATGACAACCATCTTTCACGACATGATTCACAAGGAGATCGAGGTGTATGTGGATGATGTCATAATCAAGTCCCGCGAGAGTTCGAACCACTTGACTCACTTGAGAAAATTCTTTGATCGCTTACGCCAATACAACTTGAAGTTAAATCCCACCAAGTGTGCTTTTGGAGTGCCAACTGGCAAGTTGTTGGGATTTATAGTCAGCAGGAGGGGCATTGAGCTTGACCCTTCCAAGATTAAGACGATCCAAGAATTACCTCCTCCGAAGACCAAGAAAGAGGTGATGAGTTTCTTAGGAAGGTTGAACTACATCAGCCGGTTCATAGCTCAATCCACCGTGGTGTGCGAGCCCATCTTTAAGTTATTGAAAAAAGATGCCTCGACCAAGTGGACCGGAGAATGTCAAACTGCTTTTGATGCCATCAAGAACTATTTGTCTAATCCGTCGGTGTTGGTCCCTCCACGAGAAGGGAGTCCGTTATTGCTATATTTGTCTGTCTCAGATAATGCATTGGGTTGCGTGCTTGGTCAACATGACGCAATCGAAAGAAGGAGCGAGCCATTTATTACTTGAGTAAAAAGTTCACTCCATATGAGGCTCGTTACACTCTTTTGGAGAGAACATATTGTGCTTTGACTTGGATCGCTCAGAAGTTGAGACATTATTTGTCTTCTTATACCACGTACCTTATCTCCAGGATGGATCCGTTGAAGTATATTTTCCAGAAAGCAATGCCGACCGGGAAGTTGGCTAAATGGCAAATGCTTTTGAGTGAGTTTGATATTGTATATGTGACACAAAAGGCAATAAAAGCACAAGTCTTGGCTGATCATCTTGCGGAGAATCCAGTTGATGAAGAGTATGAACCGCTCAAGACTTATTTTCCCGACGAGGAAATTTCATTTGTGGGTGAAGATATTTCTGAAGCATATCCTGGTTGGAGAGTATTCTTTGATGGAGCGGCGAATCATCAATGGAAAGGAATCGGAGCGGTCTTAGTGTCAGAAACCGGTCAGCACTATCCTATGGCGGCTAAACTCTGATTTGAATGCACGATCAACATGGCTGAATATGAAGCTTGTATCCTCGGTCTGAAGATGGCAATTGATATGAATGTTCATGAGTCGCTGGTTATTGGAGATTCAGATTTGCTGATTCATCAGGTTCAGGGGGAATGGGCCGTGAAAAACCCAAAGATCACACCGTATGTGCGGTATATACAGAAGTTGTGCAAGAGATTTCGCAAGATTGGGTTCATACACACTCCCAGGACACAGAATGAGTTGGCTGATGCTCTTGCCACCATCGCATCAATGATTAAGCATTCGGATACAAGTTATATTGATCCAGTAGATATAGAGGTGAAAGAACAGCCTGTTCATTGTTCACACGTCGAAGCAGAACCAGATGGTTTGCCTTGGTATTTTGACATCAAGAAGTATTTAGAGGACGAGACTTATCCTGAGAATGTAACGTTCAACCAGAAGAAGTCGATACGCCGACGTATGGCCCTTAGTTTCTTTGCAAGTAGGGAAATCCTTCATAGGAGGACTCCAGATTTAGGTCTTCTCAGATGTGTCGATGCTAGTGAAGCTGCAAAACTTATGGAACAAATACATGCTGGAGCCTGTGGTACTCACATGAATGGACTCACTTTGGCAAGGAAGATCCTCCGAGCCGGATATTTTTGGATGACCATGGAACACGATTGTTGCAAGTTTGTGCAGAAATGTCATAAATGTCAGGTGCATGGTGACTTGATTCGAGTTCCGCCTCACGAATTTAATGATATGAGTTCACCCTAGCCATTCGTAGCTTGGGGCATGGATGTCATTGGTCCAATAGAGCCAGCTGCCTCTAACGGACACAGATTCATTTTGGTTGCCATTGACTACTTCACCAAGTGGGTGGAAGCAGCTTCGTACAAGTCGGTAACCAAGAAAGTTGTAGCTGATTTTGTTCGCAACAACCTGATATGTAGGTTTGGAGTACCAGAATCCATCATTACTGATAACGGAGCGAATCTTAACAGTCACTTGATGATAGAGATATGTGAACAATTCAAGATTACTCACCGGAATTCCACCGTCTATCGTCCCCAAATGAACGAAGCTGTAGAAGCCGCCAACAAGAACATAAAGAAGATTTTGAGGAAGATGATTGAAAATCGCAGAGGTTGGCACGAGATGTTGTCATATGCTTTGTTGGGTTACAGAACGACTGTCAGAACATCAGTCGGAGCAACTCCATATTTGTTGGTGTATGGGACAGAAGCAGTTATACCTACCGAAGTTGAAATACCTTCATTGAGAATCATCCAAGAAGCTGAATTAAGTAATGTTGAATGGGTTCGCAAGCGGATTGACCAGCTAACATTGATTGACGAGAAGAGAATGGTTGCCGTTTGTCATGGTCAACTGTATCGACAAAGAATGACTCGTGCTTTTCACAAGAAAGTAAGATCCAGGACATTTGAAGTTGGTCAGTTAGTTCTTAAGAGCATTTTCCCTCATTAGGAGGTGCCCTAGTCCTGTCGGAGATGGATGGCACTGAATGGCCGAAACCGATCAATTCAGATGCTGTCAAGAGATACTACGTGTAAAGTTTCAGTTTGTATTTCTGTCATTCCCTTGTAATCGTTCTATTTGCTTGTAATTGCTTTGTTTAGAATTTTACCCCTCTGTAATGAACTACGTCTGACCTGAATTCTCAAGAATGAGATACGTAGGCGGCCTATGTCGGCCTCGGTCGATTTCTTTGTAAATGTCTTACTTTTGTTAATCTTTGAGGGGGAACTATGTTTGACCTGATTCCTACTTCAATGGGATACGTAGGCGCCACAACGGCTCGGTCATATCTCATGTAAGATTTCTATTTTCTTACAATAGAAACTGGGACATAATTTTTTAGAGGGACTCAAAAATTCTCAAGAAGAAGATCTTTTCGACAAAGTCAAGATTGAAGTTACTTTGAGATTTGTAACTGGGACAAAATTTTTGAGATATTTGATCATCAACAGTTCGGTATGCGCCAAGAAAGTTGACTGGGACAAAAAATTTTGAGGATGATCTCAAAAATTTCAATAAGGTTTATCAGCAGTTTAGAGCAACTTTGAATATTCCCCAACAAACAATCAGATAGACCGCGAAGCATCAGCTTCAAAGACGTTCATTAAGTTTGGCATGACATGACACTTGGCTGTGACCTTTTCCAAATATTTTTTTTGCATAAAAATGTTTTTCCTTAAAAAGTTTTCTTATATGTTTAAATTATTTTCGCATAAAAATATTTTGTCTTATCTATCAAGAAGCGGGAGATCGGAGAAATCAACCAGAGATAATCAAACGAGGAGCAGACAACTGAAGAGATCGACACAAATTAGTTCAATTTAAACTAACAATTTTTCTGTGGATGCAGGAAATATTTTATGCTTCTTATACCAAGAATTGGGAATATGAGTAGCATTACTTTATTCAAATTCTCAGCAAGACAAGGTTCATAATGAACATGTAATTATGTCTGGAGATGGGACAAATAAAAATCTTGAAGAGAGAAGTATTATTATTTCCAGCAACTAAAGATACCTGAAAGATATTTATCTGCATTGTATTATCATATATGATAATATTCTTACCCTGAAGATTATTTTTATTTATATTGTCGATTGAGACGATATCACTACCCGGAGAGTCATTTATATCGTATTGTCAAATGAGATGATACTACTACTCCGAGGGTCATTTTTATTATGTTGACAATTGAGACGATACTACCACCTAGAAGATACCCAAAAGATCACCTATTGTACGATGAAATATTATTTTCGTTCGGTACCAAGGATTGCATCATTAGAGAAAGAAATCATGGATGACAAGAGAAAAAGTCATGCATCGCAAGAGAAGAATCATGCATTGCAAGAGAAAAGAGTCATGCATTGCAAGAGAAAGAAATCATGCATTGCAAGATAAAGGAATTCATGCATTGCAAGAGAAAGTCATGCATCGTGGGAAAAAAATTCATACATCGCAGAAAAATCATGCATCGCGGACAAATCATACATCGCGGGAAAGTCATGCATAGCAAGAGAAAGAAATCATGCATAGCAAGAGAAAGAAGTCATGCATCGCGGAGAAATGATGCATTGCGAGAGAAGGAAATCATGCATTGCAAGAGAAAGATTCATGCATAGCAAAAGAAATTCATGCATTGCAATAGAAGATTCATGCATCGTGGGAAAAAAATTCATGCATCACGAGAGAAAGAGATATGCATCACAAGAGAAAGATTGACCCATCATAAGAAGATCAACATCGACTGCATCATTTTTTTTCTTTGCAAAAACGACATCAAGAGAACTGTCAACATACTGCATCAGCCTATTTTATTACTTCAACATCAAAGAAAGAGTACATCGAAGATTACATTGTAAATTTGAGACACAAGCTTTATTTGCTTTATGTCAGACCCGACGAATTTGACGTCAAATGTTCAAGGAGAGAAATTAAGTGTCAACACGGTAAAAGACACTATCTCTTCATTTGAATTGCATTTTTTATGCTAATGAGTTTTATTTCAGTCTTTGTCGAGAGCATCCAAGAGGATGAATTCTCCAAAACAAACCACAGGTGCAGACGACGTCAAAAAGGATGCAGCACAACGTGGAACTTTTTCTTAGCAGCGAACTAGGACATAGTCTAAAGAGGAGTGTCAAACCCTTAGGACACGGGCAGAGAAGCGACTTCCACCACAATCAAACCACACCCTATCAGAAGGCATGCGGGTTTATCTTTGAGTTTGTCGGTTTCAGTTTCACATCCGAAAATTTTTGGTTTCCTCCGAAAGCAGCTTTCCAATCTGAGTGATAATACACCAAGAGATTTGGAAACTATGTCCATGTAAGTTCTTAATTATGGATGTGAAGCGCGCCACATTCATGGCTAAGAGGTTGCAAGCCTTTTTTTCATGCTCGACTTACTTTGTCGCTCTTCCGGAACCAAAGGTGATCTAGCATAATAGATCTCCTTTTCAACCGATCGAGTAGATCTACAAGCAGCCTGATTCCCTAAGTTGAGGGATATGTAGGCGGAATCAATGTTGAAAGCTCAGTTGTGTTCCAACATTCACTCTCAAATCTTATTCCCGAGTATTCCGGTCTCTTCATAATCTAATATCGGGATGACTTTTTCTTTCAAACCATGCATTAAATCAAGCGTATCGAACTACAAGTGGCCTGAATTCTCATATAGCCTGAGATATGTAGGAAATCCATTTTCAGGGTTCGGCCATAATTCCTAAAGTCCGTACCAAATCCCTTTCTCAAAAGATGAAGATGTGGCCGGTCAAAATTAGATTTGTCAATTTCATTTGCCTCGGATTTCTTTCATCAATCCAAGTCAAACGAGGGACAGTTGTTGACACTCAATTTTGGACCTCCACAATATAGATTAATCATCGAGCTTCTTAAATTACAAACGATTTGAAATAATTGACTTGATGAAATCCAAAATATTTTTCAAGTATTTTAAATAGTTTTGTCACTTCCTTTTATATATATATAAATATGCATAATTATGTACATATTTATTACCTTTCAATAATAGTAAACCGTTTAAAAAAAGAAAGAAGAGATTTGTTCTTTAATTAAATATTTTGTTTATTATGTTGGTTGGTCAATAGTTTATTTTATTTATTTTTAGTTAATTAGTTTATAATTAAGGTAATTATTTTGTTTTGTTAAAATTAAGAAGCTCATTAATTAATTTATATTAATTCGTCTTATTTAATTACTAGTCAAATCTATCCAAATTAAGTTCAAATCGGCTAAGTTTTTATAATACAATGATAACCACTTTTTCACCAAGTCTTTAGACTTATATTTAAGGGCCATTTTAGGCCAATAATCTCAATATTCCCAGCAACCCATTCTCCAAACATTTCCCCACGTACCAATTCTTTCTTCCAGCCCACCATTTTTATTTTTATCTTTTAATATCCAGCCCAACACCAATTAAAATTCTCAGCAGCCCAACCCACTTCCTTTTTCATACCATACATTACAACAACAATCAGCAGTACCCACGTGACCCCACCCATATACTCTTCGT
>JAJOOR010016995.1:0-13204 GCA_036250505.1 Solanum acaule
AGGATTCAAGCTTACTTCTCAAGACACTTGGAGTTGCTTCCCCAAGTTGGTGAGTCCTCAAGTCCGAGGACAAGACCCTATGATCTAGCTTCTATGTTTAGTTCTTTGCTTATGTTGAAAGACATTGTTGTACTTTCCTATTTGCAAGACTTCTTATTGATGTAAGGGCTAAGTCCCATTTTTTATACTTTTATGTCTAGATGGTGCATTGTGACGAAGTTAGATTCTGTTTTTCATATATGAAGTGAAGTTGAACTTCCAAAGTAAGTGTTTTAAATTTTCCATGGTTTTATTCTATTAAACATGTTATGAAGAATGGTAAGGGCTTGTATAAGACCTCTTCGAGGTTGAATACGCCGGTAAGGACTAGTGGGTGCTCTCGGGTCATTACAAACTTGGTATCAGAGCATAAGGTTGACAATAATGTAGGATTCATGTCACAAGATACCACGTCGAGTAGAGTCTTGTTCATGGGTGTGAAGCGCGCCACACTTATGAATGAGAGGCTACGAGATGCTTAGGAACTTTCACTTTTTTGTTATTCCATAGTCGTGCCTAAGAGTCTTTACTCTATTTAGTCCTTTTTCTTATAATCCTTCTCCTGTGCTTATTGGCAATGAATACAAGAAGGAACAACGCATTGAGGGTCGGTGAGGAGAATGTGAATGAGGCGGTTCCCCCTCAAGCTCCTCAAAACACTCAAGTTCCTATTGAAGAAGGGGCTATGTCTAATGTTAAGATAAGGTCGGCTATTCATAATTTGACTCAAGTGTTGGCCACTCAAGTTGCTAGGGATGCTAGGGTGCAAGTGAACCCCAATGCTAGCACTATCGCTTCTAGGATAAGGGATTTCACAAGGATGAATTCCCCTACTTTCTTTGGCTCCAAAGTGGAAGAAGATCCACAAGGGTTCATTGATGAAGTGTTTTAGGTTCTAGAGGCTATGGGTGTGTCTTCTCAAGAAAAGGCGGAGTTAGCTGCCTATCAACTCAAAGATGTGGCACAAGTGTGGTATGAACAATGGAAGGAGGGGAGACCTATTAGAGAGGGTCCGATAAGTTGGGCTACATTCAAGATGGCTTTTCTTGATAGGTCCCCTTGGAACTAAGGGAGAGGAAAATGCAAAAATTCATCAACCTCCGTCAAGGGGGTATGAGTGTGAAGAAGTATGGCCTCAAGTTCACTCAATTGTCCAAGCATGCTCTTACTTTGGTGTCGGACTCTAGAGGTACAATGAACAAATTTGTTATGGGTGTATCCGATCTTGTGGTGAATGAATGTAGGTTGGCTATGCTAATCCCAAGCATGGACATTTCTTGCCTTATGGTTCATGCCGAGCAAATTGAGGAGCAAAAGCTTAAGCAAGTTTGTAGATAATTGAAGAGGTCAAGGACCGATGATGGAAATTCTTCTAAGGTTAGGTTTGAAATCCAAGATAAGCCAAAGTTCAAAAAGAGGTTTTCCAACCAAGGTCCTCCTAACACTCCAAGGGTCAACAAAGGTAAAGTGTCTACCCCCAAGCCTCAAGAAGCAAGAGGTGGAGGTCCTTATGTTGAGAAACCTATTTGTACAAAGTGTGGTCGAAAACATGAAGGCAAGGGCCTAGCTGGCACGGGTAATTGCTATGGTTGTGGTAAGAACGGCCACATGAGGAGGGACTGCCCTATGCTAAAGGCTCAAGGAAGGGAAAATGCTCAAGCACAAGCAAATCCCGATGCTCCTAAGAAGAATCGCTTCTATGCTCTCCAATCCCGAGGTAATCAAGAGAGCTCTCTGGATGTTGTGACCGGTATGTTGCAAGTATATTCAATAAATGTTTATGCATTGTTGGATCTCGGTGCCAATTTGTCTTTTGTAACCCCTTTAGTGGGTATAAAGTTTGATATGCTTCCCGATGTCTTAGATAAACCCTTTTCGGTTTCTACCCCAGTGGGTGATTCCATTGTTGCTAACAGAGTTTTTAGGGGTTGTTCCATATCTTTGCACAATAGAGTCGCTTTGGTTGATTTGGTGGAACTTGATATGTTAGACTTTGATGTTATATTGGGGATGGATTGGCTTCATGCTTGTTTTGCGTCCATAGATTTTAGGACCCGAATTGTGAAGTTTCAATTTCCTAATGAACCCATTTTAGAATGGAAGGGAGGAAATTCCGTTCCTAGGGGAAGGATCATTTCATGTCTAAAAGCTTGTAAGTTGATTTCTAAGGGTTGTCTCTATCATATTGTGAGGGTCAATGATCTTGTGTCTGAGATTTCTCCTTTGGAGTCGGTCCCCATAGTGAAGGATTTTTCGAAAGTCTTTTCCGATGACTTACCCAGGATTCCTCCCGAATGGGAAATAGATTTTGGCATAGATTTATTGCCGGATACACAACACATTTCAATCCCTCCTTACCGGATGGCCCCGGCAGAATTGAAGGAATTAAAAGCTCAACTCAAAGATTTGTTGGATAAGGGTTTCATCCAACCTAGTATATCTCCTTGGGGTGCACCGGTGTTATTTGTGAAGAAGAAGGATGGATCTCTTCGTATGTGTATTGATTGCCGAAGTTAAATAAGGTGACCATTAAGAACAAGTATCCACTCCCTAGGATTGATGACCTATTTGATCAACTTCAAGGAGCGAGTTACTTTTCAAAAAATGATTTGAGGTCGAGTTATCACCAACTTAGGGTGAGAGGTGTTGATGTTCCGAAAACAGCCTTCTGAACAAGATATGGTCATTTTGAGTTCTTAGTGATGTCCTTTGGTCTTACAAATGCCCCGGCGGCTTTCATGGACCTTATGAATCATGTGATTAGAAATTTTCTAGACTCATTTGTTATTGTCTTATTTGATGACATATTGATATACTCTAAAAGTGAGGATGATCACATGAATCATTTGAGGATAGTATTGCAAGCCCTCAAAGATCACCAACTCTATGCTAAGTTTAGCAAGTGTGAGTCTAGGCTAAGATCGGTTGCTTTCCTTGGTCACATTGTTTCTAGTGAGGGTATAGAAGTTGATAAAAAAAAAACCGATGCGGTCAAAAGTTGGCCTAGACCTTTGAATCCTTCCGACATCCGAAGCTTTTTGGGTTTGGCTGGTTACTACTGGAGGTTTGTTGAGGGATTTTCATCTATTGCATCTCCATTAACGACCTTAACTCAAAAGAAGTCCAAGTTCGAATGATCGGAATCTTGTGTAAAGAGCTTCCAATTGTTGAAAGATAAGCTCACCTCCGCTCCGATTTTGACCTTACCAGAGGGCACCGAAAGGTTTGTAGTATATTGTGACTCTTCTCGAGTGGGTTTGGGTTGTGTCCTCATGCAGCATGGGAAGGTTATAGCTTATGCCTCAAGACAACTCAAGGTGCATGAGAAGAATTATCCAACTCATGACCTTGAGCTAGCGGCCGAAGTCTTTGCTTTAAAGATTTGGAGACACTATCTCTATGGGGTGCATGTGGATGTGTTTACCGACCACAAGAGTCTTCAATATGTTTTTAGCCAAAAAGAATTGAATCTCTGACAAAGGAGGTGGTTGGAACTCTTAAAAGAATATGATATGAGTGTCCTTTACCACCCCGGAAAAGCAAATGTCGTTGCGGATGCTTTGAGTCGTATATCTATGGGTAGTGTGTCACATGTGGAAGAAGAGAAAAGGGAGTTAGCTCGTGATGTACATAGGCTAGCTCGGTGGGGTGTCCGACTTGAAGATTCCTCAAAAGGAGGTGTCATGGTCCGTCATAATTCCGAGTCATCGGTTGTTATTGACGTGAAGTCTAAGCAACATCATGACCTTATTTTCAAGGAACTAAAAGAGTTGGTTCTCAACAAAGCAATAGAAACTTTCTCTCAAGGAGAAGATGTGGTGCTTAGACACTAAGGAAGATGATGTGTGCCGGATGTGGATGGCCTAAGAGAGACAATCTTAGAGGAGGCCCATAGGTCCCGATACTCCATCCATTCGGGAGCCACCAAAATATATCGCGACTTACGTGAGATTTATTGGTGGAAGGGAATGAAAAGATACATAGCAGATTTTTGTGGCTGGGTGCTCAAATTGCCAACAAGTCAAAGCCGAGCACCAAGGACTGGGAGGTCTAACTCAAGATATTGATACCCCCACTTGGAAGTGGGAAGAGATCAATAAGGACTTCGTGGTAGGTTTGCCTCGAACTCGTAGGCAACATGATTCCATTTGGGTCATTGTGGATAGATTGACTAAATCAACCCATTTCCTTCCCGTCAAGGTTTCTTATTCGGTAGAAGATTATGCTAAGTTGTACATTGAGGAGATTGTGAAATTGCATGGGGCCCCGTTGTCGATTATTTCTGATAAAGGTACCCAATTTACTTCCCAGTTTTGGAGGTCTTTCCAAAGTGGGCTTGGTACTCAAGTGAAACTTAGTACCGCATTTCACCTTCAGACGGATGGTCAAGTGGAATGCACCATCAAAACCCTAGAGGACATGTTGAGAGCGTGTGTCATTGACTTCAAAGGTAATTGGGATGACCACCTACCGTTGATAGAATTTTTCTACAACAATAGCTACCACTCGAGTATTGCTATGGCACCCTTTGAGGCACTTTATGGTAGAAGGTGTCGATCTCTGGTTGGCTGGTTTGAAGTAGGTGAATTTGCTCTTCTTGGTCCCAAGGTAGTCTATGAGGCTACGGAAAAAGTTCGACTTATAAGGGATAGGTTGAAAATGGCTCATAGTCGGCAAAAGTCTTATGCCGATAATAGAAAGAGAGATCTTGAATTTGAAGTAGGTGATTGGGTCTACTTGAAGATCTCACCCATGAAAGGGGTCATGAGGTTTGGTAAGAAGGGGAACTTAGCCCCCGGTATGTTGGGCCTTATGAGATCTTGAAGCGTGTCGGAAAGGTCGCTTATGAGTTGAAATTGCCCATCGAATTGGCCCCGGTTCACCCGGTGTTCCATATTTCTATGTTAAAGAAGTGTATAGGTGACCCGATGTCCATTCTCCCTCTAGAAGGTTTAGGGGTGAATGAGAACCTTTCTTATGAAGAGGTTCCGGTCGAAATCCTATATCATCAAGTTAAGAAGTTGAGGAATAAAGAGGTTGCTTCCGTAAAAGTACTATGGAGAAACAAACTAGTTGAGGGTGCAACGTGGGAGGCCGAGGCCGGCATGAAGTCCCGCTACCCTTATCTTTTTCCTCCTACTCCTAGCCATAGTTGAGGTTAGTAGTCTTTCTTAATTTGGTATAAATTGAAAATCATGTGTGTTGATGATTATGACATGATTTCCTTGTATATGCATATTTTTGTGAAAATTCATGCTTAAGTTGTATTTTGAGTTTTCATGAATTTTGTTTCTCATGGTTGATATTGCACCCATAGATGTTGTGTGATGTTGTCTTCATGAGAGTTGTAATAAGCATGCTTGAAGTTGTCTTGTTAAAGAAATGTCTTATTGATCGCTTAATATATATGTTTATGCTCATTGAATGTGGAGAAGGTAGTTCCTCCTGTAGTTATGTGAAGTAAACAGTTTTGAGCATAGTGATGTTGTGGATTAAATTCCTATATGATATGATGATATGATGTTGTTGATGTGACTGGTTGTTGTGCTGCTAGTTTGAGTCAATGTCTCCCTAGAAAGAAGTCCAAGTGACATTCGGGGACGAATGTTCCTACGGGGGGATATTGTAACACCCCGAAAATTCAATGACTTAAGTTAGAGCCTCAACTTATGAATAATGACTTAAAAATAGTTAAAATGATGTTTATAAACCTAAACTAATGTAATTGACTTGGTTTGGAAGAGTAAAAGTCTAAACGTCAAGAAACGACCACGACTTCCGAAAACTAGAGAAAAATGTGTTCTAGTGTGTCCTTAGGTTTTGGGCAGGTTTGGGAGTGTCGTATGATGGTATAATCTGGTGAAAAGGTTTAAAATAGGTAAATATATTTTCCTAGGGTCAAAATCATCGAATACGATGCCCCGAGGCCACCCTAAGGGTCCCCGAAGAGGACCCCAACCTTAGCCAAGCAAGTTGCCAAGACACCTTGCAGATTGCACTTGGATGGAATAGCTGCGCGTAGCGAACTTGCCCCCCCAAGGAGAAAAAATCCAGTTCGCGATGCAGTCGTGTCGCGGACTCTACTGTCTCGAAATTTAATTCCAAATATCTTCAGGGAACAGCTCCGCGTCGCGAACTTGTTCCGCGATGAAAATGCAGAAATTCAGAAATCTATTTTTACTTTATTCAAGAGTCCATTTAAGTGAGGGGTATTTACGGTACTTTAGGGGACCTGTATATAATGATTTTTAAGTCAATTTACCTCACTTTTATCACTCAAACACAAAACCCCAAAGATCTAAACCTAAAGTTCCTCCTTCTCTCTACTCTCTCTCTCTTCTCAAGAACTCCACTGAAGAAGATTGGAGCTTCAAGAAGAAGACCAACTCTCAAAGGTTTCAACTTGGATTTTTGTGGTTAATTCGTCAATAACGTATGGTTGCTTATCACTCTTGGGATTTCTTTCCCCAAGAGGCCCCTTCAAGATGAATTTGAAAATCTCCATTTTCTAGGTCCTAATCGAAAAACGTGGGTCTTCTTTCTAAAGTGAAATTGATGTTATAAACTGACTTTGATTGATGTTATATGAACAATTATGAATGAATTTATGTTGTATTGGTGGTTTCTTGAAAAATTCCCCATGAGACTCGTGTTTCTCCTTCTTTTCCTAATTCTAACCCTAGTTTGTGTTGGATATTGATTGAAGGCTATGAATTGAATGTGATGTTATGTAATTCATGTTTGTATGATGATTCTACCCTAGGTTATGTATAGTTTCTATGAAATTAGGGTTGAGTCTTTGAATGAAGCCTTGAAGGCTATGAAGGGAATGTTTCAATTGCTTATATTGATGTTGATTACGTTATTACTTCATGAATTACCTTTTATTATGTACTGGTTATGAATTTCTTGGTGATTGAAGTATGGATGTCCCACGAAGGGCAAGAAGGTATGAAGGTTGGTTCTTCTTCGAACTCAAGTATGAAAGGTGAATCACTTAGATTATAGTGATGCTATACCTAATGTGTTATTGTGGTGTTGATGACCTAGTTTCCTCATCCTTAACCCTCTACACTTGAATTAGCTATGAAGTACGTATGTATATTATGGTATGATTGTTGTATGATTGAAAGGTAGTTCTCATGATTGTAGTGTAATGTAAAGTGAAAGGTTTACTCACTTGCTAATTGTCTCTAAAGTGAAAGGATTGTTACTCACTTATGAACACATATGAGTTATTATGGTAAGATGTCTACATAAGAGTCTAGTAAAGGCTAATGTGAACTTATGTGATGACTAAAGATGATTACTAAAGGGAATTAGATACTTAGCACAGAAAGGGCATGTAAATGAGATGGGGGTCTCACGTTTAGTAAGTCCGGCTCCCCACATGGGTTTCCTCGTATTTAGCAAGTCCGGATTACCTACGGTATGTGTTGTCTCATGAGATGGAAATCCCCACATTTAGTAAGTTAGGGTTTCTAGAAGCAATCTCCTTGACCCTTAACTATGTGCCCACATAGGACTCTAGCTTAGTGGATCCACCTAGATAGCTATGTATGAATGGTTACACCTTAGGCAAGTGTTAACCCTCTTTTTTCGATGTAGGAGTAGAACACCATATTCCATGTAGCTCTCATGGTCTATGTCGGTTATTGTAATATTTCCCTAATGTAAAAGTAAATGAAGGTATGAAAGGTGGGAACTCTTACTAGGGATTTCTTAAGGGTTTCTACATAGTGTAAGGGAGGGTATGGGACTTCTCCTGCACATTGCACTTGTGGGATCCTAAGGGATGGTTGTAGTAGTGTTCTCTTATGATTATGATGATTACAACTTATGTATGTTGAAGCTATGTTATGTATGATCATTATGAATATGGTAAGTTATGATGAAATATGATCTTATGAATGTATGCATGAAGTAGGTTACTTAATGTTATACTTGTCTTTGAATAGGGTTATGAGGTTCTACTCTTTGCATTGCACTAGTATTACTAGGGCTGTCTACATGTTGGGATGATATTATGTTGGTTTGGATTATGATACTAGGGATTTTGTTCTTTTAGATATTTTGTTGTTTTGTTACTTTTTGTTTGAAACATCTCCATGATTGTTTTAATAGTGAATGTTTGCTTTGAATCATTAGTCTTTCTCTTGAATGCTTGATTGTGATGTGATTGTTGTTCTCTTGTACATTTGAATGACGAATGTGAGCAATATTGATTACTTAAATAGTGCTCTTGTTGAACAATATGTTTGCGTGTGTCCAATGAGGCAATTTGAGTTACATAAATAATGTGTGAACTCTTAGCATCACATTGTGACTAGTCGGATTGTCAAGGTGTGACTTGTGATTACTGTTTCACACGAGTTTAACTTGTAGAGTCGTGATCGATAATTGTTTATGATACCATGTGTAATGAGGTTTACTTTAAGATGTGCTTAATGATACGTAGAACTTGCCCTGTTGTTTGAATCGTCTAGCATTGGTGAATGAAGGAAATGATCTTAGGCATAAATTTTTGAGAGTGAACTTAATTGCTATATCATTGTGTGATCACTTTCTGAGCATGTGAACCTATCTTGGCACTATTTGAGCCTAACATTTTCTTTGGATGAAACATGAACGCAAATGGCCTTTTCCTCCCCACCTAAAACCTTCGTAAATCATTGGTTTGCTTGAATAGACAACTTATTCCAAAAACCTAAGTTGGGGTGTGGTAAGAATGAGGAAAGAATTCTAGCGAGAAGTTTCTAAAATTTATTCTTGGAAGCATGTGGATGAATAATAGAAGGAACACCTCCATATAAAAAAAGAGAGAAAAAGAGAAAGAAATAAAAAAATTGTATTAATTGTGTATTGTTGTTGAAATAAATGGGGTGTCCGATGAGCTATAAAAAAAATTGTGTGTTACGAATAGGCCAAGGATGAGTTGTGAAGATGAAAACAATCAAAGAAAAGGAAAAGAAGTGAAATTTGAGCCATGCTTTATGAAGGTAAAAGTCACTTTGCCAATATGATCATACCCTTACCCTTAGCCCAATTACAAGCTTTTGATCTTGAATGAGCCTAGTGATGTGTTTGTTGGAAAATACGGGCAAGCTTATGGGTAAAATCATGCATGTTTTCTCATTGGGATTGTGAGGGTTGATTTCGATCCATTATTTGTAATCCTTGAGTGGCTTTGTGAGAGCATATAATCATTCTTTTTGTGAGGGCATTTGAACACTCATGTTGGGCATGAATTTGCATTTGAAGTGAGCATTGTGAGCTTGAACCATACTTGAAAACGGTGAGTCATAGTTTGAAACTTTTACTGAACAATTGAATATTGAATGTGTGGATAGAACCTTGTGTGCATTCATGTTGTGTCCTAATGAGCACTATTTGTAGACATCGCAGTTGGCCAGATTGATCTTGTGTTTTACTTGAGGGCAAGCAAAATTTAAGTTGGAGGTGTTGATAAGTCAGGAATTTTGACCTGTTTAGGGCTTATTATTCAATAAATTCGTGTGCTCAATGCCTATTTTTTGCTCATAACTGATGTTAATTCGTTTATGTGTAGTAATGAAAGCTTAAACACAAGGCAAGGACATTATGATGCGAAAAGAAGCAAAAAAGTTAGAAAAGTTGAAGAAAAGAAAATTTGGAGCTCGCAAAAGCCACTCAGCAACGCGACCAGTGAGCCTCAATCTCACCAAATAATCCAGTGAAGTAACCCATGGATCAAGCCAAATTTGTGAGAGAAAAGAACTTGGACGATGCACCCAATGGAATGGCGATAGAGACTGCTCGCCAAATCTTCCATAATGATTTGATGTAGAAGTAAAGCCAAATAGCGAGAAGAGGGCCCGTCGATGGATTGCCGAGTTGTTCGGCTATCCCGACTAATGTCGCCAAGTGGACTCTGTGCTGAGATTTTGGGATGTTTTCTGGAACATATAAATTTATTTTTGAAAAGAGAGTTAAGGAGTTACATTGTTTTTATAACCTTTTACATACTTTTACCTGATGGAACACTCTTGGAGAGAATTTGGATCTTGGATTTGAGGATTTACGATTCTAGTGTTAATTTTTGCATTGAGCATTGTAGATTGTTGACAATTCGGATGGATATTATTTTTGGTAACGATTTGTTTCGTTTTGTGATGTTTGGCTAAAATCCCTTTCCTTAAGTGTGTGATCATGTAATCGAATACCTAAATTAGCTCATGGGTATTCTTAATTGCTGAATTTAATGTTGTTTTGAAATGGGTTCAATTGTTTATTCAATTTTTCATTGATTATCTAAAGTTGAAATTTTGGTTCTAGCTTAGCTCTCTATGCTTGCTTAAGAATGATGCTTACAGTAGAATGAATTATTGATAGTTGTATTGATTTGCCTCTTTACAACCAAGCTTGAGAAAGTGGTTAAAATTAAGGAACTGGGTGGATTTGTATTGTTTAGCTTGTGGAGGTTCAAAAGAACTTGTTTGAAACAATATAGTTGTTTGAGAAATAGCTATCATAATTACAACCTATCCTAACCATTGAGATTCAACAACTTAAAGCAATTAATAATTACCTAATAAGAGAAATTAGTATTCGATTGATCACACTTCTAAGGTCCTCTCTCTAACTGTTCAATTCCTGTGTTAATTACCTTTGTTTAAAATTGGTTACAGTATCCACCCGTTTGAGATTGATCATTAAAACTCATTGATTAGTTTATGCTACGTAGACTTTTACTTCTACAAGAGATTAGAACACTTCTACACTTTGTAATTGAATTTAGTTTACTGCATCACTCCTTGTGGGGTCGACCCCAACTCATCATTAGGTTTATACTTGTTAGCACCTATAGTTTGAATCGGACGAAGTGTAGTTGAGCGTGATAAAAAATGGCGCTGTTGCCGGGGAGTGTTGTTTAGAATTCTTTAATTGAAATGTTTTTGTGAACAAATTTTTTGGTAGTAGAAATTTTACTAGTGTGTCTTCTTATTTCTCTCAATAGGTGAAGATTTAAGTGTGACTGGGAGCAATGCAAGTTAACTTGGGAACAATGTCGGTGCTATTCGATTGCCTCAATCTGTGGGAAATACGGTGTTTCATGTGACCAGCACTGTGTTGCAGTAGTTGCAGATGAAAGGTCTCTTTGAAGGACTTGCTCATGAGGACCCTCATGATCACATTCGCAATTTGTGGATGTGTGGGGACCGTTCTTCTTCAAGAACATCACTCAGGAGTCAATCCGACTCCGTTTGTTTCCATTTTCTCTAATGGGGGAAGCAACGAAGTGGTTGACCAAATTACGAAGGGAATCTATTACTTCTTGAAAGGAGCAAACAAAAGTTTTTTAGGAAAGATTCTTCCTTCCCTCGAAGATGGTAAAGTTAAGGGATAGCATTTAAAATTTCAAGAGGATTGATGGTGAACCTATTCATGAGACGTGGTTGAGATTTCAAAATATTATTCTCCAATGTCCAACTCTGGGTTCTGGACAATGTGCTTCTGCAATATTTCTATCGGAGTCTTGACACCGTCAACAAGGGAGTAGCTGACCAACTTATTCAGGGTGGAATCGCGAAACAACCATTTGTCATAGTGTCCGCTTTGCTTGATGAGATAACCAAGATTAATTGTGCATGGTATACAAGGGAAGATCAAGTGTCTCCTCTAAACCTCGGACTGACGAAGGAACAAATGGAAAGAAACAAAGAACGTGATGAAAATATGGCCAAGATAATGACCCAAATGGAATTGTTAACAAAACATGTCATGGGAGGTGGTTCTAAAGCTGTGAACGTGGTTGGTACGAGTAGTGGTGTGAGTCCGGATGACACACAATATGAGGTTATGTACAATGAAGAGGTACAATTCCTGTCAAACCAAGCGGAGGGGGTCTTGTCTGGGCTATCCAAGGTCAGGCGGGAATCAAGGTTGGAACATAGATCGTGATGATTGTTAGAGAGATCAAGATAGAGAATGGCGTGATCGGTGAACAAATTGGAGAGATAGAGATGGTGATAAAGATCGTTAAGTATCTCCTCATGAATGTCGGAAGCCGAAGGAACCAAAGGCTGACCCCAAAAACTTTTGGACCGAGGATATACTTGCTCATATTTTAAACAAGGTGGAATGAACGATTAAGGTACTCAAGGAGATGAAGGATGATTTCTCCTCGTTAAATCAAATGGTGACCTTGCATTCGGTTCCATAAAGCCGCTTAATACTAAAACGAGACAAATCTTAGCTTACTTATATACAAGATTGAAATGGAGCTTCCTAGTGATACCTTAGGTAACCCGAAGAATGATGCTTGAATTCATTTCAACGCCATGCCAAGATGTTACATAAGGCGCCTCTTGGGAGGAAACCCAAGTTTTATTTTGTGTTATTTGAATAAAGTTTGTTATATGTGCAGGTTCAAATTCGAATTTTGAAGGACAATTGAGAGAGCTCATGGCTCACTCAGCGAATGGCCGAGTGACTCGATGAGACTGATCAAGCTCGCCTTTTGAACCAACTGAATAGCTGACTTTCTGCCCAATTTTCCGGTCTGAGGTCCACTCGATGACTCGCCAAGTGGATCAGTGACGTAAGTAAGACTAGCTGATCAGGGCGCAAACTTAAGGGTCAAGAACCCTCCAACCGTTTTAATTCATAACATCTCCTTTATTTGAACTTTTCGACTCTTGCACTCATTCAATCAAACATTAGATTATCTTTTCAGTTTAAATTTCATGGTTGTCCTGGTGTGTGATCGGAATCCGAAGTGTCATCTATCCTCCCCTCTTTCCCTAAGTGTCTCCTTGTCTTCATTTGGTTGGTTTTCTAAATTTTCTTTAATTTCATTATTTATACTGAGCATTCTATTGAGTAGTTAATGAATCTATCATGTGTCTCGATTATGTGCCTAATCAGTCATTGAAATTTAATTTGAAATCGAGCATGTTAGATAACTTGTTTTGCGTAAATTGTTTGATTTTCACATTTGAATTGATTGAATTGTGGGTGTGCATGTTGGGTAGTGTACGTGTAAAGTTTTGGGTAGTCCGAATTCATCCAAATGGCTTTAGTTTTCTCAATTATGGATTGGGTGACATCATTCTTATGGGCAAATCATTGTTTGGGTGAATTTAAACCAATTGGGGTTGGGGGGGGGGGGGGGGGGGGGGGGGGG
>JAJOOR010016997.1:0-14749 GCA_036250505.1 Solanum acaule
CAAGTTTGCTGGAGAGTTTCCTTTTCAAACCCTCGATTTCTGCAAATAACGAAAGAGAGAAGAAAAACATAGAAACTTAGCAAGAAATTCACGACTTACCAGAAAAACAAAGGGAGAGAGTATGATAAGAATTTAATTTAATTTAATTTTTAATAGTATGATAAGAATCAATGTGTCACAAATAAAGACAAGAACACACCATTTTCTCCTGGCTTTAGGCGTCCACCGGGGAGCTTGCAAAATGTGTTCCCAATTTGCAGAAGAAGAATATGAGGATGGTTATGTTCTTGTACCTGTGAATTTTACACACAATTAGTGATATCTGAATATTTGATAACCAGAGTGTCATTGATAAAACAAACTTCTCCGATCTGGTTGATTTACGTGCCAAAATTAGTATTTTCACATATCTTCTATACTGTACCACTTTGCCATGTATCTCTACAGAATCTATATGACATGTAAAAACTGCACAATTTCAAATTTTCACTAGTATCTAGTTTTTTTGAGATTTGGAGGAAAATAAAGCAGCTGATAAGTCATCTTAAATTCTTAATTTGATGAGCGTGTATATTCATTCTTTTCCCATCACAAAATCCTGAGACCTGCTAATAGTAGCTCTATGAAGGAAATAGCATCAATCATCGGCAGCTCTATGAAGGAAATAGCATCAATCATCGGCAGTCTCAACAAGGAAAAAACTGCTCAAAAGGTGAGTCACTACCAAGAGAAGAAAAGGCTTGATATATGAAAAGGTGTACTCAAGCCATCTGTCCTACATACTTCTTATTCAAACCAACTCACACGGTTCACCAGTTCTTCCAACTGTACAAAAATACTCAAGAAGTGTGGGAGATAACTTTCTAAACATCAGGTATCCCTCAATTCTGAAATAGTTGGGTTACATTACATAAATCCTACGTATCATTCTTCTCTACTACAGAGGTTCTTCAAAACTAGAAATAATCTAAAACTCACATTCATCCCTGCATTGACATGCAAATCTATAACTAGACTAAGAATATCAAAAGATAACACTGAACCAACTGTGAATGTAATAAAAACTTAGCCTTAATCCCAACTAAAATGAACAATTTTATAGATCCTTTACTTCCGTTGTGTTTTTAACTTATCCACCTTGATTTCAGGAGATCGTCTTTTGCAGCAATGGCTATTCTCTACCTTAATAATTTCAATCATTATAGTATTGCATCCACAGGCACAGACCCAAAGTCTACTTAGGATATGTTGAAACTATTTCAGGTAATGTTCTTTCACTAATCCTCTCTGTGTCACTTGCATCCTCTATTTGACTGAACATTTCTAACCTGGTCCAGTTTTGTATAACCACACATCTATCTTAGAAACAACAGCCTCATACCCAGTGTAGTCCCACAGATGAGGTCTAGCGAGGGTGGGGTAGAGATGTTTCCCATAAACCCTCGGGTCAAGAAAATCGTTTTTCACGACAGGTTTGGAAAGAAATGCACGAGTAAAAAGACATGAGGAAAATATTGAATAACAAAAAGTTATGACAGTAAAAATAGTAAAGATAACCAAAGTAAAAAATACAACAATAATAATAATAAAATTGAAGAATAAGCTACTGCTAGCATAATAATAATAACACATCTATCTTATCATCCACATTAATATGGCATTCACCTAGTGGATATTCTAGGCCTTAGAGGCCCAAGCCACCCAACAGTCAATACCATACACATTGATAGTTCAAGCCCTTTCTTATTCTTAATAATCAGATTCCACTTTGTTTTGTCCAATTTTCTGACTCAAGCCCTCATCATAAAGCTGCAACAAAAATCTTCATGCCAGACTTGTGGCACTTTGAAAATTTGCATAACCAGATATGCTATCATATGCTTTCTCCGGGTTAATTAACATCAGATGGAGATTCTTCCTACTTCGTAGAAACTCCAAATTGATCTTCTAAACTAAAAGATAGCATGCATAAATACAGGTCCAATTCAACCATTTTGCAAAATTTGCCAAGTCATAATATCAGAGGAAGGAAAAACAAGCTAACCCTAATTATAGATGAGCTAACCAACACAATACTAGATGAAATCTCGTAGTCTATGCTATTTGCTGATTATATTGTGCTAATTCACTTAATTGATGAAACCAGGGAGGTGTCAAACAAAAGCGCTTGAACTAGGGAGAAATACTTTAGAGAGTAAGGGGTTATCTGATTTGCAGTATAGGATAAAGTAGTTATAGTATAGAACTGTACAACATTTGTTCCTCTGTTTGGTTACTATTTTCTTTCTTGGTATAATAATCATTGTATAACTTATACAGGAATCATCGTTTTATTATATACCATCTCCTATGTGGGATAAGCATTACATTGATTAGTTACACATGAATAATAATCAAATTAACAAAATTTCCTTCTCTCCAAAGTTTTTTAATACCATGGTCATTTCTCTATCTTCAAGGACCAAGAGTATAATTGGAAACAAAAAATTATCCAACTTAAAACCAAACACATGATTTAAATTATACACTACATATCTCATTTTCAATGCAATGAACCAAACACCTGATAAAAAATAATCTTTGCATCACAATCCCTACATATTTTTTTTGAGATTCACTATCCCTACATTATTAATCCATGTATTACAATCATTGTGCAACTTGTTTTTCAATCAAACGACTCCTAAAGACTTTAGGGTAAATGGAAGTAAAATTGAATACATGCAAACCAAGGTTAGTCATTAGTCAACATTGAGAAGAGCGAAGATGAGGTCAAGACTAGACGAGATTGAGGTATCAAAATGCAAATAATTTAGATATATACGCTCGTTATTTCAAGAGAGTGGAAGGATAGATGAAGACGTGAGCTTGCCAATAAACCTTTTGGAAATCTCTACAAGTCAACATATACTTGTATATACTAATACATTCATTACCCACTTTCTTAGATTTTAATAAAGGTGGCATTGATCATCAAAATAAGCATGTGATGATTCATCTGATCTCAATATTCTTTCCAAGATACTTTCTTAACTCTTCCCCAACAGGTTTCGGGCATGTTGTACAATTTCTGACATTACCTCGGTAAAGTATTACAACAACAACATACCTGTGATCCCATAAATCGGGTCCGGGGAGGGTGAGGTGCACGCAAACCTTACTCCCACCTTCGGTAAGGTAGAGGGGTTGTTTTTATAATACCCTCAGCTCGAGAAAAGCATTTTCAAAACAGGTTTGAGAAATACAAGAGTGAAAAATTCTCAAAAAAAAAACAAGAGTGAAAACCACCTATATTTAAAAACACGGGAGACGAGTAAAGTATTGACGACAAAAAATAGTAGAGATAAGCAAAGTAAAGAAAAAAACACACACAATAGTAGTGAGACAGATAAGGGAAAGGTAAGCAAACAAAATGTTCTAATCTATCGCCAAGCTCACCCATAGATAAGAGAGACAACGCTCAACTACCTACTAACCTTCTACCCAAAATCCTCGACCTCCCCTTTCTCCTATCTATATCATACCCTCGGTGAGCTGAAGATGTTTCATGTCATGTCTAATCACCTCTCCCCGATTCTTCTTCTACCGCTCCTCAACCCTTTCACTGCCACTCTCACACCTCCTCAATGAGGCATCTATGTTCCCCCTCTTCACATGCCCGAACCATCTCAATCTCGCTCCCGGCATCTTTTCTACCACGGAGGTCACTCCCACCTAGTCCCGAACATCCTCCTTCCTAATGTTATCCCTCCTAGTAATGTTTGTAACAATCAATAGCCATAACTTGAAAATACGGCAGATTAGTTGAAAAACAGCCATTTGAGCTTAAGGAATTCAGTTCAAACTTCAGGAAATTTTCCTAAAATTATTCTCTCATGTTGCCTGTTGAGATTCGCATCTAGGTGCATTGTAAACAAAACTTGTCTGCTTTATAAGTGATAATAAACTAGCAACAAGATGCAGCACACAGAACATAAGTCAGCACCTAGGACAAAACCAGACATATACATCCACCCCAGAGGTTTTTTCTTCTCTTTTTTTTTTATGGGGGGAGAGGCTTCGGAAAAAGTGACAGTAGTATAAAAAAGGGGTGACATTAAAGCTAACGTGGATAAAAGCATTAAAAATTGAAATGAAGAATGGAGAACCATACCAAGAGAATTCCTTCAACACTTGTCCTCATTCCCTCCTTCATGTAGCTGCAAACAATGCGTTATCTTAGATGTTTGTTAATAAGAAAAAAAAAAGGTAGAACACGTTGAGTACTAGAGAACCTTAGTACCAGTTTAGGCATGAATACTAAACTTAGGTATTTTTGCAAATGCTGAAGTGTGATAGTGAACTTCTCCGAATTTCAAGTGCAATACTAAAATATTGAGTCTATGGTCCATCGAAAACAGTCTCTCTACATCCCAAGATAGGGGCAAGATCTATATACACTCTACCCTCCGCAGACCCTACTTGTGAGATTTTAACTGAAATACTGGTCCATTCACAAATCTACAACTTTCACAAAACCAACATTTCTAAATAAAATCCATGTTCAAAAACAACTTCAACTCAAATATTGTCTAAACGCCTATTAATTTGTTAATCCAAATAACTAAGTATTAGATTGAGATGCCTCCAAATAAAACAGGACAGTATTAAGTCCCGAAAGGGTTTAATCTAGGGTTTTAGGGAATCACTTGGTCCAAGTACTACAACGACAAGAAAAATATCAAGAATGAAAGGAAGGTTAAAGGGAAAGGATCGTACTTGACTTTCATACGAGCAAGGCGATCGGCAACGGATGAATCCTTCTCCATTTTATGCTCTTTTGTGCCAAATGTATAGCTAGAGAGTGGGTATGTGTTCACTATAGCCGACGAGACCATTTTGATCTGTTCAACCGCTTCTTTTGGGCCAACCGGCGAGAATGAAACTCCGGCGACGGCGAGAATGACACTCCGGCGACGGCTCGCTGATGATACTGGCTTCTTCTTTCTTGGTTTTCCTCTTTTTCCCTCCTACTGAAATTGATTTTTACTATTAATACATGCTTCCGGACTTTTGTGTCCTTTTTAAGGGAAAATTTTTGTATATTTTAGTACTTAACCGGATCTTTTAGTCATATTTTCAATAGAACAACTTTCATATATAGCAAACATAAAAAATATATTTGTATGTTATAGATATAGTTTGCATAATGGCGCTTCATAATAAATTTTATGTTTGCTATGGAGCATCTGATTTGTATAATTCGCTAGATACATCCAATTTTATACAAATTGTTCAGTTTTGTATAAACATTTATACATTATAATTTGTATAATAAGATCTGTATTTGTATAATTATAAGTGTATAGGACGAAAATATATATATAATTTGTATTTGTATATACACTTTTCTCTCGCTTTATACAAACACAAAAGTATTTTATACATTTTATATCGAAATGTAGAAAATGGCTAATTGTATACCGAAAATGGTTAATTGTATACTGAATCAGATGGCAAAAAAATGGGATGTTTGCTGCGAATTACAAATAAAATAAATTATAGCTATAGCATTTAATTTGAATTTAGTTTGTTATTTTATACAATTTTCCCTTTTTAATATTTATTAAAAATAGTTATATTTTAGTTTGTTGTAGGGCTGATTTATGTAAGGTAAATATCACTAAAATTTCAAATCAGTTACGTTTCAAACAATAATCGACAGGGTGCCTCTTTCCCTTATTCCTCAAAATTCAATATCGACTTTTAACACTCTATTGATAATACTTAATCTATGTCGAAGTGAAGTTGATTTATTTGAGTTTTTTTGTTGGCAGTGAAGAAGATTTTGAAATAATCTATTAGGATTTTGGTGAAACACAATTTGGCACGAAATTTCCATCTTGATTTTTGAAATATTCGTTAAATACATAATAGACCAGGTATTTGTTAATTCGGTGAATCGTTAAATTGTTTGAAAGTGTTTCAAATATGGCTATTGAAAGTTTTAACATGCATACATTTGATTTTCCTAGATTTTTTTTTATTTTGTGATACAACAATTGAAATCTTTAAATGGATTTGAAATATTGTGTGTGTATGCTTTTTTGAATACAAAATAAGTATGAATACAATTTGTTTGTATACAAAAATATGTTTGTGATTCTTAGTGTGATTGAAGAATTGTAGGTTTGGCGGAATGTTATACAAAATATATTAAAGTTTATTTGTTTTTATTTTTTTTCAAAATATAGTATCCATCCTCGAAATTGGGTACAATTTTGTAGTTCATAATAGTATTTTGTAGCAGATTGTTTAAAATACAAGATAATTTGTGGTTAGTATACATTCAGGTAATTATTGAAATAATTTGGGATACAATTTAATGAATGTTATACAAAGTATATGTTAACTATAATATATTTTTGAAATACAAAAAATAAGATAAATATATTTGACAATTATGGAATTGTTATAAAATAATATATTGTGGATGTCCACTACATCAAGAAGTTACTCCATTATTTCCCTCCATTATGAAGATAATCACAACCTCCATAACTTTCACCTTTATAACCATTATTCTTGTAACTTTCACTTTCATAACCTCCCCATTATATTCATGTTAATGTCATGTGTATGACTAACCTTTTGTATGCCTCTATGTTACACTATAAATAGAGGCATAAGGGCTCATATTGTATACACTTGAAGACTTGGAATAATAAGAAAAGCTCTCATCTCTTGTCTCCCTATTTCTATTGCTTTCATCTTCTATATTTCTTGTCTTATTTTGCTTTAGTTTTATAACACGTTATCAGCACGAATGTTCTACTATTGCGGGATTGAAGCAAAATAAATAAAAGGAGGTAAAATAATTGTGTTTATTTTTCTCGAGAGAGAAAGGTAAATTATTGTGGAATCTATTATATATATTACTTGTGAACAAGGTGAATGATTAATATTATTGTTACTGTGCATTTTTTCACCTATGACTATATATACTTTCTTTCGTATGTGAAATTTTTATTTTATATTTTATTTATGATTATGCTCATTGTTTTGGTTATTAAATAAGCTTTTAATTTATTTTGTTTTGTGCGTGAAATATTTTGGGTTCACATGGAAATTGAAAAGGAGGTGGTGGTAGTGAAAAGTTTTATTTTAGTGTAATTGGAATTATTATTTTTCTAGTGTGCAATTGATTCTTTGATTTATAACGGTAATTCACTACCTTAATAATTATGCACCAAACATTATATAATATAATGTTATATGTAACTCTCTGTTTTGACAAGTTTAAGATATTAGTACATACTTTGTTGAGAATATTTTTATTGTGTTTTTTTTTTGTTCTATATTTTATTATGCATGCTAATCACAAAGTGACAATTTTGTTCTATATTTATTTGTACATGTTAATCACAAAGTGGTAATATTTTTTTTAAAGACTCAATGATGAGTCCTATTATATTTGGCATTTATTTCATTGATTGAGGAAAAGACGAAGGATTCAAGTCGTATCACACCAAGAGGGTAATCGGATGAGAGTCCTGATGCATCATGATAATAAAATGTTGGGTTGGGTCCCAACAAATAATGACCTAAAATGCCTTTTTATGGGTAAGACGTTGGGTTCAAGTCCCAACATAATATAATGATGATGTAATGATGACTGAGCAAATTGATATGCTCTTGATAAAAGTCATGAAATCCGCCCAATTGATTTGCTCCATTCTCTTATGTGAATGTGATAGCAGTGCATAATCTGAAAAATGACAAGTGGTTGAATGTATGAATATGGGTGTGGTAAAATGATAATGGTCATCATTGTGGTAATTAAAAGGAAGAACATTATGGGTTCTTAAGATGTTCCTTCAAGTGTAAACATAATTTTGTCCATTAAAGTGATATAAAAGGTTATTGGACATATTATTTCTTAAGATGGTCCTTCAAATGTGAAGGTAATTGTTAAAGGTAATTTTTATCCATCAAAGTGGTATGAGAAGTTATTGGGCACATTGTTGTTGGTGCAATCCAATTTGAAATTTTTTGTAAATCCTCCATCAAAATAAAGGAATACAAAGTGGTAGTACAATTAGTACATTTGACCTCTTAAAGTGATGTTGAGGTGAGTCACATAAATTTGATAATGCCAAAGCATGACAATGAGTTTCTAATAAAAACTTATGGAGCACGTACAAATGGTTATAGTCCATTTCTTGAAGAAAATGTGACTTGTGTTCGTATGGATAAGAACATGTTCATGTATTGTTGGATAAATGTCACATCTCACCTCTACGGGAGGTTTGAGAGATTGAAAGAAAATATTTTGACATAAATGGTCATTTTGGTCATATACTTTGAGTATTGTGGTATGTTTTATTATGAACTATTGAAGGACAAAAGAAAGAAATAAATATTTTCTATAAAGGTTGTGGCCATGATCAAAATAAATGTTGTTGTGTGGCAACACAAAATTTATCATTGGTTGTCAAGAAATAAGTCTTGCATGTAATAATTTTAACCATGACAATAATAATAATTTTCTCCTTGAAGGAGATGGGCACCATAAAAATGGTGTTGTGAAATTTATGATAGTACACAAAATTAGTTGAGAGTTCCGAAAGAGCTAATTTGTTACTATCCGGAATGAAATTGTTCATAATATTGGGATTGTAGTAAGTCTCAAAAGAAACTTTTTAAGTTTCGGAGGAATTGAATTTTTTTTTATTATATTGAGATTATAAATTATTGAAAGATTAAATATCTTCAGATTACAATAATCAAAGCGAGTTATGAATATTTACATAAAAGGTTATCCGCCTTTCTTTGGTTTGTTGAATAAAAATATGAGCATGATGAAGGAATCACATGTAAAAGTAAACTAGAAGTTTACTAGAATAAAGATTAGTTGGCATAACCGGTTGACCATTTCGGTTCAAATGTGATGCAAAAGAATTGAGAATTCATGTGGTTATATGTTGAAGAAAATAAAATATTCTTCAAGAATTCTCATGTGTTGCTTGTTCTCATGATAAAATGATCACTGTACCAGCTAAGGTTGGGATTGTATCCCCTAAAATTATTTGGAACATATAGAAAGGTGAATATGGGCCCGTTCACCTGCCATGTGGACCGTTCACTATTATGATTTAATAGATGCACCTATGGTATGGTCACATGTGCATTTGTGTCAACTTACAAATTGGTTTTTGTAGATTGTTTGCTCGAATTGTTAAATTAAGAGCACAGTTCAAAACTATAAAATTATGTTGATCATGTTGGTTGGTTTAACAGAAATTATATGCCTCCAATTATAGCTAGACCAATAATTATGAGAACAAATCTCTCAAATAAAATTTGGTATGAGATGAGTTTATTTAACGTGAATGCATCAACCCAACAAGGTTCTCCCATCACAATTGGTTCAGGGTCAGGAACCAAATAATTTCCATCTAAAAATTTGATGTGTGCACATATGATTTTATTGTTCCACCACGCACAAAGATGGATCCCTAAATGAGGTTGGGGTGAATGTTAGATTTCCTAACATTAGTGTAACACCCCAGAAAATTATTGAGCTAAGACCCGAACCATTCTTCATAGTGAGTGAGACTTTTGCAAGGAATTTAAAATTTCTTGACTATTAAGGTCAGTAGATGTTGCACCTTGAGTTCCAAGAAGAACCTAAGAGAAAAGCATTCAAATCATTCCTAGTTTTTCTTAAGTTTTGGGTCAACTTCAAACGACCATAACTCCTATTACAGGATGAGTTAGGTGAGCTACAAGATATAAAATTAAAGTCCTTCGAATCCTCTTTCTAACGCCACTGAGTTTGCTCAATTCTGAGCTCTGAGTAAAAAGTTATGACTGATTTACTAACGTCGCGCAAACCTGACAGCAGCTCCGCGATAGCTCCACGACGCGGAGCCAACATGGACCTCACTACCTGGTGAAAAATAATTCCGACTCCCAGCTCATTCTAATTATTTCTTTAGGGGTATTTTAGTCCTAAAAACCCATAGGAGGTCATCTAAATTGCCCTAAACATGTAGAAAATCAATTTTCTTAAATCAAAACCATTTCATACACTCCAAAGATTCTACGCTCAAGAAATTCAAGAAGAAAAGCTAAGGCTAGGGTTCTTCTTTCCAGATTTTTCCTTCAAGTTCTTCAAGAAGATGTCCTTTCAGGTATGTAAGCTTCCATAGTATTGGGTTTGTTCACTCACACGCTAATCATGTTAATTTCAGCGTTAAGTTCGTTCTAGAAAGTTGAAAGTATGGTGTTCTTGAATTATGTTCTTGAAATTGGCCTTAATTCTTCAGTTTTGATGAGATTATTGAGTTCTTGATGAAATCATGTCGATTTTAGAGTTGTTTATGAATAGGTTTTTGTGTTCATGTGCTGGGTATCTAAATCGAAAGAGGGATTGAGAAAGAGAATTGAATTTAGGCAAATTGGGGTTAGAAAATGAAGAAGGAAAAGTCGAGCAGATTTTGGCACGCAAGTCTGCGTCGCGAACTAGCTCCCCAGTGACCAAAAAATTTCTCCGCGTCGCGGGTAAGACGCGGACTCCTCTGTCTCAAAATTTAATTTCGCGAGTAATTATTTAAAACACCTCCGCGTCGCGGACTTGTTCCAAGACGGTGATTTCGTAACTTTTCTCAGATTTAGCTATTCAAAATCATCCTAAACATCAAGAGATCTTTCCTATCATATATCATAACCCTTGAATCCATAATTCAAATTCAAGGTAGAGTTAAAAGTTAAGTCTTGAGAGTTCTTTCGACCATTTTGAGAATGTCCCTTTTAGTCTTTTTGAGGAGTCTTCTACAATTTCTAATAACTTGTTTCAAGACTCGAGCAAGTGAGTATGAGAGTGAGGAAAATGTATTCATGAGTCTACGTTGTCATCATGAGATCTTTCATATCATGAACCATAACTATTGAATTCATAATTCACATTCAAGAGAGAGTTAAGAGTAGAGTTTAAGAAAGTCTTTGAGTTCAATTGTGAATCCTTTGAGATCCACCATCGATTTGAGTTAAGTTTTGAGAAGTAAATATGAGAATGATAAGAGTCGTATACCTGAGTTCCTTATTGATATTTTGACCCTTGAATCAAGTTGTTCATGCTCATAACTTCCGCATGAACTCCATCAGCTTAGTATCTTTGAAAGGAGTAGTATCTTCAAGTTCTAAGTCTTGAGTATCGAGTTCCTAAGCCTTCCAAGATTATAATCCTAATCATGGGACTTTTACCTATTACCCATGAAATCCATGAGTTGAGTTGTTCATGCCCATAATTCCGCATGAACATTATAAGTCAAACAATCTTGAGATGAGAAGTAGTTTTGAGTCTTTAAGTTGAGTAGTTCATGCTCATAATTCCGCATGAACCCTCTGAGTTGAACATTCTTGAAATTAGTAGTATCATTGAAGTTCTTGAGTTTCAAGTATTTGAGTTTTGTCTATGGTTATTAAAAGCCTTGCATTGAGTTGTTCAAGTCCATAATTCGGCGTGAACCAGTTTTTTTAAGAAGTCTTTTACAAATGTTTAAACTTTGTTTTAAGACTTAAGCTTTGAAGTTGAGTAACGAGTAAGAGTAAAGTTCTTTTTCTTCAAAGAAATATATGGGAACTAAGTATTCCCAAGAAGTTTGAAAATGTTTTCACATCTTGAGAAAGAAAAGGGAACATCGATTCCAAAAGAGCTTTTAAGCTAAGTTTTAAGTAATTATCTCAAACCAAAGAAAGAAGTTGTGTTTAAAATATATGAGCTAAGTATATTTTTGGGAGTAGTATTGAGCATCGATATGGGGATGCGAGTTCATATTAACTCAAGTCTCCATAAACCATATAGCCATCATGGGTATTAATGGGTCATACTTTTTAGATGATCACATAAGTTAAGCTAGTGGATCCACTAAGTTAAGCGTTCTATATGACGGCAAAGTATATGACAGTTCTGGCAGCGTGGACAAGACGTTGTATCACCACTTAGGCTCATAGTAGTGGTTGTCGGTTAGAGAAACTCCCACAGTAGTAATTGCATGGTTCCTCAAGGGGTTCTACCTAGTATGAATGGGGGTATGTGACTTCATTCATGCATTGCACAAGTAGACTTTGAGAGGAGCATGGTATGTCTTTTATGAATTTATGATTATAAGTTGACATCATGTTTTAAACAGTTTTCCTTTTCTTTATATTGCACTTGTTTTAAACTGTTTTATAATGAAATGAGTTCAGTCAAGTATTCATGAGTTGAGTATCCAGAGTTAAGTATTTCAAGTTGAGTATCATATCTTTGAAGTTGTGTATCGTATCTTTGAAGTCAAGTATCTAATCTTTGAGTTGATTATCTTATCCTTGAGTACTTCTGAGTTGTGTAAGTTTGAGTAGTTTTGAGTATCCTTGAGTTAAGTAAGTTTGAGAAGAGGTAAGTATGTTTCTTTTTTATCAAGTTTCAAGCTTATGTTTATGTTTTAGAATTCTCATTACATGCTCGTACATTTCATGTACTGAGCCATTTGGCCTGCATCTTCTCATGATGCAGACACAGGTATTCAGGATCATCAACAGGAGCTTCGTTGACACATTCGAGAGTTCGAGTTAGCTATGGTGAGCCTCCTTGCTTCTGAAGGATTTCATTTACCTTTCAATTATATCAGTTGTTAGGATGTCGTGGGTCTTGTCCTGACTTCCATCTTTATCAGTTAGAGGCTTCATAGATAGTCAGTATAGTTGAGAAGTCTGTATTATTCATTTATTGTTATTAAATGTTTTAAAGACTTAAGTTGCCTATTTTGGGGCGAGTTGAATATATTTTATTATTCAGAGTTTTCATTTGAGTTAAAGTTTGAATTTAGCTTTATGAACTTTTATTTCAGTTTTTAAGCTTTGTATGTTTGAATCAGTTTTTCGCTTGTAGTCAGTCAGGATGAGGGTTCACTTGGGGACCATCAATGGTCTTCGAGTGTTGGCCACGTCCAGGGTGTAGGCTCGAGTCGTCACAATTAGGGGGAGATATGTTTAGCAGCTGAAATTATGTGTGGGATGAATTATCTAGATCCTAATTTAAAAAAATGTGAATTTGAAGTTCAATAGATAATTCATTTGCAAAATGTTGCAAATAATTTGCCAGATGTATTTGCTAACCCAGTATTTTAATTAAGCTGCAAATGCTCTAATAAATAGTCCTTGAAGGACAGAGTCTATGGTACGCCAGAAGTGTGATAGACCAATCGATTCCAAACGTAAAAATCCTTGAGGAAGGAGAGGAGCAAATTATTAAAATGGCCATGATAATGAGGTAAGTGTTTTGAAAGAGAACTATGACATAACATTTCATAAAACCTTGGCAAAGGTTCAGGTACCTGAAAATGATGAAAAATGAAGAGATCTCGATAAGTTATGTCGTATTGGAATCGAGTCAAATGACCGTCAACGGTATCTTTGATATGAAGTAGCACTCAATGTTATAAATGGTTACGAGGATCTTAAATTCAAATCTGTCATATAATGTGGACAGATAAATGATTGACCAAATAAAATGCACTATTCAAATATATTTTGTTTCACTTAGAAAAGTGATGTTTTTGAACTTATAGTTCATAGATCAAAATATATGTCAGTGGGGTACAAATGAATCATCGTGCGAAAATATAACCGTAAGATATAAAATATTGTATGTGCCTCGGGCATAAAGGATTTTCGCAGAAGTCCTGACATTATTAAATGGAGATATGTTCTCTAGTGGTGGATGCGATGAGACTTATTTCAGTCTGGCAATAGATGAAATACTTGAATATATATAGTGACTGATTATCATGTCTAACTAGACGATGAATGTTATATGAAAATTCTTAAAGGATCTAAAAGGTTTGAAAATAATTCCATTGAGTACCCAATGGTTCTGAGATTGCTTAACACAGAGAAAAAATCTTTTCAACCTCATGAAAATGATTTTAAAATGTCATGTATTAGTGCAACTGGTGCACTTACAGATTGTTGGTTATGCAAATGCTAGAAGATTATTTGATATTTATATAAAAAGTTATGTGAGGGGATTGTCATATTATCATTCAAATTATGCCAAGAAACTAACAAAAAAGTGACTCAACACATAGAAGATGTGTGATTTCTTTGAGAAGAAAAGACGAGCAACGTATAAAATTGAAATGATCAATCTCTCAGTTAGAAATGATTTGATTATGTAGATGCAAAATATTTATTTGATTTGCATAAAGCTCGATCGCAAATGAGCTATTTGTTTACATATGGAGGAACAGCAATACTTTGGCATTCAAAGAAACAAACATTGGTAACCACTTCTTCAAATCATACAGAAATAATATTGATCTATGAAGTAAGTCGGGAGTGTGTATGGTTGGAATCATGACCTATCATATTCAGAAAATATGTGTTTTTCCTTTGGCAAAGGTGTCACGACCCAAGCCTAGGGCCTAGACGTGACCGGCAAATGGGGAACCCGAAGGAACCCCAAACAAGCCTCATAGCGTATCCTTACACATTCTTGGTCACGAAAGCAATTAAAATGACCATAAGCGATAAGCATAATCAAGGGGAAATCGGGACTAAGGGAGCAAGAGAAAGAAAGGGAATGATACATAAATACCATAGATGAGTCAAGCTCAAGCATAATACACAACTTGTCCAACACCACCTCTAAACATGGGTACTTAGCGGGGGCCAAGACAAACTACCGGGCTCACCCTCATAGTCAATACATAACTAAAAAGGA